>WBMY01002982.1:334108-426203 GCA_013397315.1 Donacobius atricapilla
GAGGCCGCCCCCTCGCCCCGTGGCCCCAGCATCGCCGCGGGGCCTCGGCGGCTCCCGGCGCAGCCAGGGGAGCGCCGCTCCGCCGCTGCCCCGGTCGCTGCTGCGTCTGAAAATGGTTATGGAGCGCTATGGGAGCGCCGCGTGAAAGGAATTGTCTCAAAAGGCTATATTGACAGAAATTTCCACAGCTTGAGATGAACCTGATAAGAAGCCAAAGCGTCAGATACGTTTTAATGGATTTTAGACGCGTCATTTTTCAGTGGTTTCTCGCAAAACGTGTCAGTTGGCCATAAGAGGCATCGCCCATTGTGTAGACGTTGGAATTCAGTCCAGCTCTGGGGGTTTGGCTTTGTTTCTTAACCCGCAAAAGTGATGCATCCTGTCAGTTCAGCGGTCATATTTGTTGTGCATTGGGCATCCTCTGAAACTTAGTACTTGAACAATCCCGTTTGAACTCGGTTGTCCAAGTGTGTATCTTTTTTGGTTTCTTCGGGTGGTTAAAAAGGGGGAAATACTGTTTCCTTTTAGCATACCTGGCAAAGTATTCCAAGTTCTCTTTGCTGAGAGAGTTCGGAGGAGTAAGTTTTGCTGATGAAGTTTTGATTTGGCTGGGTTATTTAAAGAAGGAGATTCCTCAGAGGCCTTGTCTACATTAAGCAATTAAATTATTGTTTTTATCCAGTAGTACAGCACCTGTATAACTACCAGAAGTTCTGGTTTTACAGGTGAAGGTCAGTTATACTTTTGCCCTACATATGTAACTGTGCCATATTCAGGCTTTCCAGTTCCAAGGACAGAAGGGATTCTATTCCTTGGGTCCCAGACTTTGGGAGGTATTGAAAGCCTGTCTGAGAGCCCTTGCAGAACTTAGTGGAGAGGGGGGGGAGACACAAAACCTCAGGTTCTTGTAGTGCCATCCTACTAAAGCTATACCGTATTCCTTTTAGATGTAAACTGTTAGAGAAAAGGAAAAATCAAACACAACTCTTCTTACATAAAAGGAGGAGGCGAAATAGGCTGATTTTTTTTTCCAAATCCAGAGTGTGCTACCAGATAACACTGGATGTTTTGCAATGTCTGCCAGTAACCATGTAAAATCTGTGATATGATAGCTCACTACCCAAGGCAGATATCTGTGTGCTCTGTCACAGATGATATTTGCGCAATGTTGTGCTGGTTTGTATGCTTGGTTCTGTCTGCATATTGGTGAAATGGGTTGGTTCAGTTCACAGGGCGAGAAACAGTGGCTGTATTGCTTCAGGATTAGAAAGGAGACTTTGGTACAGAGTGTGCACAGATCAATGTTTTGCTGTTACAAGCTACATGGATAGAATTGGTTTTCCTGTGGAAAAGAGGAGGTTGCTCTGGGAAAACTGCCTACCGAAAGTAGTTGATTTAGCGTTGCTGGCATGCCTGGGTTTTCAAATGCCAAGGAGCACCAGGAATGAAATTATTATTGTACTGGACCCACACAGTATATATAATCAGCTGGCAATTTCTTTATTTCTATTTTAACTGTGTCTAGTCAGCATTTCTAAACCATAGCTAGACTCCAGCCTGGATATAAACAAATCCCTCAGACGGAGCAGAATTGGAGCAGGCTAATAATGTTGAGATGTCGCTTCTCAGAAATCCCAAGTGACTGCAATGTATTTCAGTGTAGCAGGAGCAATGGAAACGCTGCTGATGGTCAGATACCAACAGCAACTATGCTGCTGATTAATTCTGCCATGAGCTGGTCAGTGCTGAAGCAGCACTGAAAGAAACCAGGCCTGCTTGTACCTGTTGAACAAGTTGTTGCCATCAACAGTCAAATGACAGAATCTTTAGTACAGAATCGGGATTTAAGAAAAATACTAGTGTAGACAAAAATTTAGATATCTAAGTGAACCAGCAGGACCAGCATACAGAGACTGTACTGTGGAAGATAAAGCATAAGCCCTGATTTCCTTGGAAGACCAAGGGTGCAGGGAACGAAAGCATGAAATTACAGTGTATCAGCTAGTTTACAGTGGAAAATGTGTGCTGTTTCACTTGCAATCCCTATTTCTTTACATAGGGCCATTGCAATGAGAAGTAAAACAGCTGCTGTAAAGCCTGGAGAGAGACATGATTCCTGTGAACAATTGTGAAAAAAATTAGAGATATTTATGAGTAGAAAGCATTATATGTATAAAATGCATTATAAACAGGATTGCGTGTTTGGCTATCATCAAGGCATCTTCCAGGAAAGGTAATGCATAAAGGTACTTGAAACCATTAAATTAAATTTATTCTCTATTCTTTATGAGATTTTTATCATTTACACAGTGAGAAGACAATCCTATTTGAGGAGTTTTGAATTCAGGCTATCATTCCTGCAGGTGAAGCTGGTGGCAGAGTTAGATTTAAGTATTTAGAAGATCACATGCTAGATAAGAAATAATAAGTAAAGTGAAGCAAAAGAATGGGAAACAAAAACTGCTTCCCTTGCAAGTGATGGTAATTCTTTTTTAATTTCATTTCTTGCTGAACAGTGTTCTTTTTCAAGGTGCTAAAGATAACTAAGCTACTGTAAGCCATTATTCTGATTGTTTGTTCAGCACTCAGTATATAATATGCATTTTACAGAACAAATAAGATAAATGCCCTTCCCTGTATAGCCTGCAAGCTAAATTTTGTTGCAGGTGAAAGCACCAACTAGAAGAGAAAGTCATAAAGAAGAAACATAGGTATACAAGGAGGCCTTTACAATGCTCTTCATTCCCTGGACATCACAAAGTCACAAGTGCCCATGTGATTACCTGCCACAAGGGTCTGTCTGCTGTCTGCAGCTCCTCTCATTAATCACATTGGCATATGTTGGTCCCTGTGGGATCTGATGGTTATGAGCAGCAACCACGTACAGGATCCCTTTATTTCTGCTCCCTGGTTAGTGCAGTCCATGCAAACAGTTCTCTTGCATAGGGAAGGTTTGCATGAAGGTAGGGTCATGCTCTGCTGGTCTCCTGGCTGCTCGCCAGTTGCCCATATGGTTGCCAGAATGCAGCATTAATTTTCCAAGGCAGCCTGCATCTGATATATAGTGCTATGCTGTGTAAGTCAGCAAACTACTGAAAGCTATAAATTCATATGTAAGGCCAAAATTACTAAAGTAACCCTTCTCATGGCTTCCCAAGTGTGTGTGTGTGTGTGTTGAGAGCAGAGGTACCAGAGCTGTAATTTTGCATAATGCAGTTCAAATCCTTACGTTAGAGCAACATTAACAAACCTGGGTCATCAAACTGCAGTCTACCTAGATGACACACCCACTGAGGAAAATAAATCATCCAGAATAAGGATTGCAGCTTTGGACACTATAAGCACACATAAATCAGGGAGTGAAAAGAAGTTTTTTTAATGCACCATTATCTCATCTACAAGAATTGCACACACTGTGTACATCAAAAGTATCAATTTCATACCCAAATTGGTAAACGTAGTATATACAGGCTACATGAGCAAATTCACATTACATGAAAAATCTTTACTATGTGTTTAGTTCCTGTTTTTCTTACTGTATTAAGGTAGAAGCCTATATTTAATAACCTTGACCTCTTTGAAATACAAGTAAGAGGGGAAAACAGAGGAAGTATGGCAAGTTATGTAACTGGGTTTTGGAAATCTTTAGGTTTTTCAGTTCAATTATCCTCGCTCTATTTTTAGGGAGGGGAAGCACAGAAGTGTATAAAATGGCAGCTACCTTAATAAATGTATCTTACTTTTTGGTTTATGTATGGATGAATTACAAAAACTGTCAAGAAACTTCCCTTAAGGAAGATGCTTCATTTTTATTATGTATAGAGCTTTCAAAGTAATTTATTAGCAAACACTTCCTGGATCAAAACCTCTAGAGTTATATTTGTACTAATAAAATAGGCAATGTAATGACCTTTCTCTAGCCCTACAGCCAACTGACCTAGCCTGACCACCATGAGTTTAAAATTGTTTAAGCTCTAAAGCATAGTGGCTGCATGCAAATTGCCTGCTGGAGTGGTCGCTGGTACATGCTCTTTCCTAGTCCATGACCAGGAATTGTCTATGAGCTATCCATTTCACATCCAGACTTTGCTAACCACTTAACTTACAGATAGCTGGGCATGAAGGAGTGGATCTGGATGCAGAAATGGCCCAGGGGACAATATAGCGGTAGAGAAAGAGCCTGGAGGTTCTTCTTGTGCATCTGGCTTCAAGGCAGGGTCCTCTGCTGGATGGGATGCTCAGGCATAGCCTGTGATTGTAGGGTCAGAGCACAGACAGCCTTTGTCTTGTCTTTACTGACCTGTGCTGTGGTCCATGTTCAACAAGGTGGATGAGAGTCTGACTGTCTGGTAGCACATGGGCATTCAGGTTGACTTCAGCCAGATGTATGTTTGTCCTCAGGTGAACAGCTCCTGGAAATCAGATGCACATGGGAAGAGAGTTGGGTCCCAGTAAGAGGTTAGCACTCAGTGTTATCCTAATACTGCAATATCTGCTGGATTCATTTTCAGATAAATACTGAATGTTTTTCTTGAAAACTCTTTACATCCAGGGAGTGCTTTTTTCAAAGCAGAAGTATAGAAGAGAAATTTAATGACTGGTACACGCATTAGATTATCAGATGATATCTCCTGGCCTTATCCAATATAATCTGAAATGAAATCTGTTAAAGCGAAGTTCAGAGCTGCTGCAGGTATGAAAAAAGCTTTTTGATAGTTTTTGTTTTTAGTTACAGATCTCTACTTTAAAGTATTTTCTTGCCAACTGGTGTGTTGTGAAAGAAGATGAGAAATTGGCTGGCCATAAGAAATAGAATCTATTTAAAATTCTCAAGTGGACCATGTAAACAAACTGACATCTCCTGTCTCCAGAAATTTAGCTAATCTCTCTGTGGTATACAGCATTATTTTTAAAATAGTAAAGATTCTTAGGTAGAACTTATGCATTTCTTTTGAACTGAGGGTAGTCCTCCAACCAGCAGTCCAGACTAGGCTATTAGTTACAACAATGTGTAATCATTTCAGGGCTCTTTGAGCAAGATGTAGTGGGTGTTTGGTCATATAATTAACCTCCTGCCATTGGCCTCACATTCTCTCCACCCTGTAATTACTTGGCTGAAAAAATAACACCTTTCAAAGCATACATTGTACAGAAAATTAAAAGAGCATTAATTTTAATCTTCCTTCACACTCACACGATAGCTATAACTCCTATGCACATTTCACTTATTAGCAGAAGTCATTTGGCCACATCTGAGCAGCTTTTATTAGAAAAGTTTGATTTGAGAGCAAACTGGGTCAGCATGCTCTTGGCTTTTTTGTTTTTATTTCACCTTTTTAGAACAAGTCCAAAGCACCAAAAGGATTTTCATGTAGAAATATCCAGTGAGCTGAAAATGTAATGGATATTCTTGTGTTTGGTCCAGCAACTGCAGTTCTTTTAACTCATATACTATGCACGAGTTCTGTAAAAAAAGGTCAATCTTCTTCTCTATAAGTTTTCCATAATAATGCTTCTGCATTTTTGAGGTCTTCATCCTGAACAAGTATGAAAGAGAAGTGGAGTTTGTATGTACAAATGAAAAGTAACCGAAAGTACCAGGTAACTCCTGTGTAGCAGCCTGGAGTGGGATTTATATTACCCTAGCCTAAATTGTCTAGAAGTTACAAGAGGATAAGTATAGGCTCCTCTATAGGTAATATAGATAGCAATTGACACCTATTTTGTGACAGGATTAAACCATAATTTTAGGAGGCTACCGAGAAGTAAGATGAATCCTCCTTTGAGGGTAATTCTGCTCTCCCCCATCTTCCTCAGAGCTTTCGTCTGTTGATTTTGGCATAGGCTTCACCTCCAAGCCATGCATAGCCAATTGGCTTTAGCCAATTATGCTATTTTTCTGTCAGATATGGTACACGTGTATTGGTCATCCCATTTACATGAAGATGAGTCTCTCCATCTGTGTTAAACTAAGTGTCTGAAACTCAATGAAGGACCTGGGTTTCAATTTACAGGTGTCACAGCTCAGCCCTGCCCAACTGGGTAAAGAAGAAAATAGCCATGGAGGGGCATATTAGGAAGTAGATTTATATTGCAGAAATAGAGCTACCTGGGCTACATTTTAAAGCATGTCCTTTTCAGGTGGCTAAACTTATCCAGTTGAAATTCTTTTCTGTCTGACCTCCTAGACAGCTCTCTGTGATGTCTCTGCTCAATACCGCATCTGCCAGCGCAGGAATACTCGATAATTACACTTTGAAATAATGGTGCCTTAGCTCTTCTCTGTGAGTTCAACCTTTAATACCAGGTTGTGCTTTTTTTTTTTAATTGCTTTTTTTTTCAGTCAGACACCCTCACCTTTATCCCATGCCACTCCTTTATTGTGGGAAGACACCCTGCCAAAATCACCAAGGTACTTCCTTCAGACCTTTCTAATTCACTACAGTTGTGAAGCTTGTCAAGTACTGGCATATGGATAATGTGGTGTGACCTCTGTTTGCTATGTTAACCACAAACCTCACATTTTCACTCTTTTTTCCACATCTTTCCCTTTTCTGTTTGGTCATTATATTCCTTTATACATTGCGGTGTTTCAGTATGTGCTGGGATTTGCGTATTGGTTTGAGGCAGGGACCAATTTTTTGTGCATGTGTACAGCAGTTAGCACAGCTCAAAACAGCAGGGGAAGGTTGCATCACCATGTGATTAATATAAAAGCTTGCTGGAAAGCAAATGGGACTACCAGACCCTGGTACAATAATCATCAGCTTTTTGTATCCTTGGCTCTCTCTCCCATGAGTGCAATTTTGTACAATAACGGGGAATAGAAAAATCAGACCGTCTCCTGGCCAGAACAGTCAGGCTGACACAATAGCAGCTACACCTTGCTGTTAATGACCCTTGTAGGTCAGTTAAGAAATGTGTAAGAGTGTCCTTACTTAATGTTATCCAGCAAGGCGCTGTGGAATTCATTTGCTGAAGCAAATCCTAAAGATGGCATACTCTATCTTTTGAGCGCCCTCAGGGTCAACACCCCCCAGACAATCTTTCCCAAATGCAGTTTTTCTACGTGTGAAATTTGTCCCTGCATTGTTTGTACATTGTAAAAGTGCATTTAGATGTTACCAGACAAAAAAGAAAATCAAACCATAAACAGTAGAATTCAAAGTAGATCTGGCACAAAGAAAGTACCATTTCCAAGGCATATATATAACAAGGGAGTTTATTCAGATCCAACCCTGCAAGCCAATCAAATGAGAAATCAAGAATTCAAAGATGATTACAGACAAAAATTATGGAGAAGTACAGCTCTGTAAGTGAAGGATCTTCTGAATTACATTACTTCTACATCTCAAAATGGGAAGATACTACTTTCTCGCTGTCTGACTAAAGTTAGAAACACATGCACTGAAATAGGCACCTAGATTAATGACCTGTTTTCCAAAATGTCATAAATTGCCAGTCATCAAAGGCACCTTCGAGTCTTCATTTACAAATTTAGACCATGAGGCTTGAAAAATGTGTCCTTTGCCTCCCAATAGCACCTATCTGAATACGGGAATTCAACAGAAAGGCTCTGCAAAATTGCTTTGCCTGACATGGTTATGGCAGATGGATGTAAACTGCTTAGTGTGACAAATCACCAGTGTCTGGAGGCACTGCTCTGAAGCTGGGGCATGCTGCCAGGCTGTGAGTTTTCCCTTGCAGGGGCTCTGCCTGCTCAGCCCTGGCCCCAGGACACAGTGACCAGCTGCTCCGGGCCCATCGATGCTGCACTCACTGCCATGTGTTCCCATGGGGCTGCACTGGCCACTTTGCCTGTTGCTAGCAAGGATGCTGTGGCAGCAGGGAGCTCTGCAAACCTCACTGTGCATGATGCTGAGCCAAGGGGTTGATATGGTAGGCCTCTCTGCTGCGAGGATATGCTGCTAGCAGCATTTTACAGCTAGGGCACTGTAGTCATCCCAAGACATGGGCAGTTCAGCGTGAGTAGGGTGTTTTAAAGTCCCAAGCCTATGCTGGATTTCCATGCAGTTATTGACCTTAACTGACATCGTCTTGTGAGAAGGCAGTATGAAAAGATTACAGCTCCTTCTCACTATAACTTTTGATTTACAATGGACTAAGTAAGCTTCATCTGCTAAGGAGACATAATATAAAATGCTCTGCTGCAGGCATGGACTGTGGCACAAGTGCCAGTGTGCAGAGGGAGCAGTGGAAAAACTCATCTGTATGAGGGACAATGAGCAGAAGATTTGTTCTGGCTTGTTTGATGCAAACTGTAGAATTTAATTCAACTGGTCTTTAGAGTAATTCAGTGACTTACATTAGGTGAAGTCCCATCTTTCATAACAGCTTGAACTCAAGATGGCAAGAGACAGAAGATAAAGAACCTCATGGGGTTTGTTCCAGCCATTAATCATCTTTGCTGCTGAGAGATGTGTCGTATCCAATGTGCCCAAATCCAACTTCCAGGCACTAATGCTTGTCACGCTTCTCTGTTTTGTTGAATAGCCCTTTGGTACATTCTATTTTCTCTCTTTTAAGACACTCGTATCTTACCTGCTAGTTTAAAGAGACATCAATTTATCTTCTTTTTAATAAGCTAAACAGACAACCCTCTCTCTAACCATAACACACTTTTTCTAGCTTGGAAGTAGGCACTAAGGCTGTTTGGTGCACTTGAAAGCACATTTTGACTTTTCAGAAAGGAGATACTAGCATCAAGCAGAACAATAATTTATTTTTTCTGGCTGTAGGAGTTGGAGCACAGACCAAGTTCCTCAGGGCCTCCTGGCACAAAGGTTAACTCTGCATATATCAGGCTGTACTTCTCGTATCAAGTTCTTCCTGAACTTCCAGTATTGTATTGTTTCATTTGAGAGTACAAAGCATTACCAAATTAATTTTAAGAATTGCATATTTAGACAACATTCCATCATGTGCACAGCAGCATTCTTCCTAGCCATATGGCTCTTTTAAAAACATAAAATATCTTAAGGAGAAATAAATTCTGTCTGCAGTAATACAACTAATTTTATTCCTTAAAACCAGGCCTGTGATGTCTGAAAGTGCAAAGAAGCTTCTAATCACTCACAAATCTCTCTAAATGGAAATAACTATATATTGTGTTGGGATTTTTTTCACATGTCAAGCTTTTAGGCCAAGAAGTGATGTGTTAAGGTACGTCAGGAATGGTCTAAAGTTCAGCCCTAATTATCTGATGGGTTGCTTATGGAGGAAATGCTAAAACATCCTTAAGGAAAGCAGTGGTGGCTGTTTGCAATGAATCACAGATTGCTTGCAATGGGTCTGAAGGCTGTTGTATGATAGCTCTTCCATTGTTAAGGATTATAGGCTGTTCTGTTATTGTTAAACACAATTGTGCAGGTCAGAGAGGACATGGTTAAAAATTCCCATGATCCACAGCATTGCTCAGTGGCCAGCTTGGAGGTTTCTGTCTCAGAACAAGCTACAGCACATACTCTTCAAATAGGAGAAAAATTATGTAGGGGTATGAAATGTGCTTTCAGAAATATTTACAAAATGTTTCAAAGTCCTAGTTACTTGCATTTGTTCCTGGGAAGCAGATATATCAGTGTTACAGCATTCGGCATTTCAGCAAGGGTAAGAAAGTGTAACAGATTTAAAAGAAAATAGCAATTTCATACTGTCATATATAATAATGTCTTGAGCTCAAGGGGCTCCATTAGACTGAACAGAGAAAAAAAAAAAACAGTCTTCAGAAAGTATTATTCCTTTTAAATATAATTATTTTTGTTAAGAAACATCTTAAAGTGACTGCAACTGCCCAGCCAGCAGCCTGTTGGATTAACTGTACAGGAGATTTAAAAGGGTTATTCTAGGTTCCACACCAGTGGTGGAAAAATAAAATTACACCAGACCCAAACTGAATTAAGCAGTTTAGAACCCAGCCTAACATGTTGTAATCACCTTCTTGCTACTGATGTCATGTTTGTCAAGCAAAGCCACTATGATCTTTAACCCCTGATATAAATGGATTTACTAGTGACTGTAACAGAATCAAAATTGAGGCTCATTTGTGGTTCAAGACGTTTTGCAAAGTGACTTGGCACTCTTCATGCTCAGTGATGAAACAAAAGCAACATTGAACCTGTAATAGATACACAGGGAAAGGATGAGGGTAGAATAAAATAAGACCTTGTCTATTCTAGAAGAAAGTTCCTCTTTCCAGTCTACCTTTTCCATTTTTTCTGTTGTTTCCTCCTTCCTTCCTTCCTTCCTTCCTTCCTTTTCTTTGCCTAGTCTTGCCCATTCTAGAAGACAGTTATATATTTGCTGAGTTCCTCTTTATGAAGAATATAACTCAGCTCATGCTATGCTTACATATCTTTCCTGACTACAGATATTTAGGTGAAGTCAGACCTTATTTAAAATCTTCAAAGACTTCTCCAGCTGATAACAAGATGCTCAAAGAGGCTGGGAAAGCAACACTCACTGCAACTTCTCTGATGTTCAAGAGAGTCTCTCACTCACAAAGGGCACTTCAGGACAAGATCCTCTCCTCACTGTTCAGAATCAAGCCCCAGAAATTATTCTCTTCCTTAATTTAGAAGCAACAGTAGGAAATCCTTTCCATATCACACACCTCAAGTCTCATACTGTGCCAGACCCCACACCCCCTGTGTGGAAAGTCCCACACCCTGGAGCGAGGTGTTTCAGTCACTATTTCTGCTGTTCATGGTGCACCATCTCTGGCCCCTATGGGGCTGGAGTGAGCAAAGGAGCCTGGTGCAGGGCAGGGAGGCAGATGATGTGCTTCAAGCTCACTGCTACCACATGTCTGGGAGCTGAGGGACACCCAGTCCCTCCGAGTAGTGTCAGCTGCACCAAATATCCTTTTCCTGGCCCTTCCTGGGGAGAGAATGCTGGGTAAAAACTCAGGTTGATCAATCCACCTCATTTATTACACTACGTTTTCTTATAGGATGAGCATGGCACACACATGTGAACAATGAGGAAGAGGAGAAGACACAGATGCATGTTCCAGAGTGTCTTGTCATACTGTGGTGGATCCTCAATTGCTTGACATTTTCACAGCTTTGCCCCAGTCTATCCTGTCTTGGCACTTGTCCTGTTCTTGCACTGAAGTACCTAATGATGTCATGTTCCTGAACAAATGCCTGTGCTACTCCTTACACAGGACAGAAGGAAATTCACCTACTGGAGAGGGTGATCCTGATCCTATCTGATACAATTTAAATATCCAAGTTAGGCAAACAAGTCCCCTTGTGGGAATACTACTCTTCTCTGCCATGCCCAACTGGTGAGTTTGACTGCATTGTTGAAACTGCCATATCTCAGAATAGATTATAAACCTGCCACATGAGAAGGTTCAGTGTCCACTGACTAAGTCTTTGCAGAGCTGGGGAAGGAGTCAGATCATGATCTCAGTTTGATTTTCTCTTTGACAGAGCTTTTCAAAACTATGAGCAAGCCTAATAGCTGCTTATGAGAATTAATCATAATGTTCATCACCTCTTTTCATCCAGCTATCAAAAGTGGGAGTGAACTTAGAAACTCCCATTGTACAGAGAAGGAAGCAGATTCTTAGTGACTCAATGAAGCAGAAAGAGGAAGCAGTCTCCTGACTCCTCCTATCCACTCCCGTCCCTCCTACCTGTCTTGCTGCTCTTGGCTGTCATTTGTGAGAGGTGTTAGGAAACACGGCTATTCTTAGCTGTCCCTGGGAAGACCCATGGACACCACCCTGGGCTGAATACCTGTCAAGTACCCTAGATATGTCCAGAGACCTAGGCAAATGCTGATCCAAATAGTTTCCATTCCTGTGGAGAGGGTAGATGGGAGCTGCAAGTGCCTTTCCCATATTCAGCAGCAGCAGCAGTCCCAGCATGCCACTTGCTGTGTCAAATTCTCCCAAAAAGAACTTCTTGCGGACTTCCCCACTCACAATCTGTTCCTGTGGTGTACTACTTGCAGGTGAAGAGTTTTGTTACAGAGGGAGGTCAGCAAAAGTGTATTTGAATCTCAGCAGCAAAATCTCCACATTCAAAGGCAGGACTCCACCACATGGTTGTGAGTTATTTGGTAAAACTTGAGTTACAATTAAAATAAAAACCCTCAAATTTAGCCACCAAGCAGAGATGAGATCCTAGAAGTTCAGACTATGCCTGAGAGATCTTGCTGGGAAATGTCTGGTAGATGAGCAAGCAGCAAAGTCCACAATGCCAACATGGAAGCCAGAATAGATTGCAGAGAGTCTTAAGGGTTACCCAGATTATGTGCTCATTTGTGTTAGCAGTGCTGGCAATTTGCCTTCTACATTGTGGCAGTGAGTATCAGTTTAAATCTACTTTGTAGCTCTCTAAAAACCGAATGCATTTTCTTGCAGAGCATCACAGGAAAAACAAAAACAAAACCCAAAACAAAACCCAAAAACCTGAATACTAATTGTCCTGTCCTTTAGACAGGAACAAATCAGGTTATTTCATTACTAAGTTCAATATAAATAATTCCTTTACCAATACATGATACAACTCTGACTCTAGCTATCAGATAAGCAAAACCTTAGTCAAATGGATGAAAATTGGAAGAAGTAATTAGCAGCAGAGAGGTAATTTTAACAGTTTTGTGTTTGATTCCTATGAAGAATTTCATATGTCAGCCACATTTTCTAAACAAAAAAAAATTTTGGCAGTCCTGTGGAAAGTGGTGTGTATACAGATAGACTCATTGGCTTGCTTTTACCCAAGAGTGTTTTGATGCAGAGATACAGACATGCATTAGTTATTTTATGAATGTCTTAATTTCAGACTTTCAGCTGGTACAAGTCAGTGGGCTTTCAGTGATTCAGGTCTGAATTAAATTCATCAAAGTCAAGGCAATGCACTGCAGTGAGGCTAAACTGATTTACACTCACCGAAAATCTGGTGAATTTTTTAAGCCTCTTTTGTAGTGATATAAATACAGCACAAAGTCAGTGTGAAATCATGGATGCATAAGAATTTTAATACTTGGCTGTGACACATATGTATGTGGCTATGCAACTAAAAATGTATGAATATTTGTTTTATTCCCCAGTGTTTGTCACGGGTTTAACATAAGGGAGTACAACTGAGTGACCCAAAGTCCAATCATTCGTTATGAGTGATGCTTCTGGTGCCACTTTATCTGTAGATAAAGGTGGGTCCTTGCACAGTGCTCATGTTCCTTCTGTATTGTTGTGGGAATTGTAGCTCAGGCAGGTGTAGAAACTCACACAGATATGACCATCAGCTCCAGCAGCTGTCCATCAGCCTACGCTTCCCTCTGCTCTGACTGTGGTAACAGCCCTAGTCAGGAGCTCCTGGCATATTAAATACCCTGTGCTCAAGCCTTCTGGTAGAGGAAGAGGAAACATAAAGAGTAAAAACTTAAAAAATGAGGGATGGTAATACAAGAATTAGTCCAGGCAATAGATGCAAAGTAAAGCATGTAGACCAAGGAGGCATGGGCAGAGATAAAGATGACAAACTGTGTCAGGGAAGAGACTAAAGAAATAAGAACATTTTTTAAGCAATTCTGGGGGAAGGCTTCTGCCCAAATCTTGGAACCAGAACCACCACTTTGAAACTGTCTCTGAGTCATAGCTCCTGATGGTCTCTCTCTGTTAACCTACATCTGCAGCCTGCAGAGTCATTCCTTCTCAGCACTGGCAGTTTCTGAGCAGTCTTCTGTTTGCTCTTCTCTTCTTATTGTGGGTAAATGACGAAATCTGCCTTGTAGAGACTCCATCATGGGACAGTTTCCCTGTAAGAGTACTTGTAGCACTAGTAGTTCTGCCAACAGAATGATTTAGCCCTGGTTTTCAGGACAGACAAAGAATTAGTTGGCATTTATGCTTCTGTTCCCATCTAAGAGTCACCATGGCTGTAATGTTTTATGCCTTGTTAATCACATTCACCAGCGCAATGTTTATTTTCTCTGTTTGCTCTGACTTCAGACAAAAGGTAGCTTGCTGTGGGATTCAAGGGGAGAATGATGTAAATGTTTGTGTGGATTCATGTAAGTGATATTTTCTACAGCTGGTATTGTGAGATGGTAACATTCCCATGAATACAGCTCCCAGTGAAAGGAACATAATGGAAGAAACTTCTACAGTATTTGATATATTTTTCAACCATATTTCTCAATAACACAGAGCCATGAAGTCCAGATTTCCAGCATAGGAAGATGAGCTAAGGAATGCAAATCTGCTATATACAGTTTATTCTTCTGTGTGAATTTCACTCCTGAGAAGCTTTAAAATACTTTTCTCTTGCAAGATTAAATTTCCAGTTGACAAACAGCTTGACTAGGAGCCCATTCAAGTGCTAGTAAAATATTATATATCTGTTGTTTCTGGGGAAAATTCATCATAGTGAAACTTACCTTTAAAATAAACATGCTAAATATCTCTGATGGGCACATGCTTGGTGAGGAATGTTTATCATAGTTCCTTTTTAAGTAGTGCCTTCTATTTTTATGCTGAACTTTCTCTACCTTGGTGTCACAATGTTATCTCAAGACCTTTCAGCCAGATAAGACCACACCAGTTTCCTCAAAATGGCCTTCTGTCTAAGGATTTTGTACATAATTGGGGTAGGGAGGCACTGTGGGAAGCAGAACACTGACTATATTTAAATTACTTTTTAAAGCAGAATTCTTAAAAGTTGATGTTAGTGAGAGAGTTGACCTGAAAGTTTTTGGTAAGTGACATGACTTCAAGATAGGCCTCAAACCAGATTTGTCAAAATACTTTGGGCAGATACTCTGGAAAGCCAGAAGAGGTGGCTCAAAAAAGAATAAGAAAAATCTAAAATCTCTGTGACCATCTACCTTGGGCAGAGAAAAGTCACAGCAGCAGAAAGCAGCCCTACCAGCCTGTGAGTAGGCATCCTGAATGGAGCTAGAGTCTGTTCAGGAGTTGTGATGACCAGCAGACCACCATCTGCCTTATTGGCTGCAATCCTTGGTTTTACTTTGTACGAATCCAGAAGCCTGAAAGAGTTGATATGTTTTCAGACTTCAGCCATCTTCAGAAATTTATTATTCCTTTTTGCCCCCCTCTCTATTCTTCTATGCTGGGAAATGCTGTGTTCTTTTTATGTTCCCTAATCCAATGCATGAAAATAGGCATATCAAATGCATGCATATGAGCACATGGTGCGTCAGTCTAGGGGAGGATTTGCTGTCCAAATAATATTTTATAAAGTTGGTTTTTAGAGTCTATTGTACATTTAAAAGTCTGAAAAGAATGAATTATCTACAATTCTTGGTAAATAAAGTTTTCAAATTTCTTATCAAATAAATAAACATCTCTGATGGTAGCGGTAGGGAAAAGCAGCAACTAGATTTTCAGAGTTGCCAATAAGATTTTCAGAAGCACAGAGGAGGCTGTCTAAGTACTCAACCATTCAGCAACAAAGTTCTAAAAAGAAACCTTTAATCATGGTTCCTAAGACAATCGAATTGTTACATGCTAGTTTTGTTTCAGCACACAGGAGGTTAACATTTTCAATCACAACTTTACAGGTTTCAGCAAAAGTATCTCTCTTTCTAAAGAGAGGACATCCCTCTTCTTTGACTATTTTTAAAATGCATAAGGTAAGATCTGATTACTTTTGGGTTTGACTAAATTCCTATATAATACTGAGGTTCATCTGATTTTGGTATGGCAGTTGCAATTAGTTCTAAATTAATTATATTAGAGCCAAACCTGCCAGTATTTGAAGGAAATGTCCCTGGCTGTCCATGTGCCCACTGATATTGCAGTGAAATCACTGTGTAGAGGTTTTGGGGTGGCTTAGCCATTACTTAGTCATTTGTGTGACTTACAACTTTCCTCCTCACTGCCTCTGCTATCCTTCTTGTCATTCAGATGCTGGAACTGCTCGTGCAACTGTCCCTCTGCTGCTGCCACTCTCAGAGGGATGTCTTGAGCAAACCAAAACCTGCAAGGTTTTGCTTTCCATGGCTTGACTGGAAATCACAGAAGCTCAAACCTGAATAATAAGCAGCACAGGGCCATGTACAGCAGGCATGGGGAAGACATCTAGAGCATTATTGTCTCAGGCGTCATTCCCCAGGACAGTCCACTCTTAAAACAGAGGCTGAGGCTGTTGTCCTTATTCTGCTCTGGGGATGGTGACAGCTGGCAGAGAAGTGGCAAGAAACAGAGGGTAAGAAAATCTCCCAGTGACTTGTGAGAAAAACATGAACCAAAAACCTCATTGCATCTTAACCTGAAGAAAGAGTCTGCAGATAAATCTGGAGCTACTGGATTAAATAAGACCTGTAAGGAGGGAGTGCCTTGCTGCAGCCTGCCTGTCCCTAAAGCAAATGATTTTGGACATCTGCCCCTTGCTTTCTCAGACAGAGCCATGTGTGGGCACAGGAACAGGTGTGTTTGGTGGCTCCCACAGTGTGATGTAGTTCAGGAGTAGACATGAAGAAATAGATCCAAGAGAGTTCAGGTGGCTAAAACCAGAGCATATAGAATCTTGCATCTAAACCAATGTTTAGGGGCTTGGTTGCCTAGACTGAGCATGGGGAAGGATTAGTGACTCAGAACAGGACACAGACCAGCCAGTGTCAGTGTGCTGCTGCCAAGTGTTCCTGTGTAGAAACACTGGATGCAGTTGCCTTCGCAAATTCTTTCAAAACCATCACCGTACTTGCCACTTGTAGCTAAATGTTGATGAAGAGTGTGTGCCTCCTATGTGTAACATAAATTGGTGGCTAAGGAAACTATGAAAATACAGAAGGTTTCTCATACCCAAGGGCTTGCAAGCACAAAAGCAATGCACTGCATTCTGCTTAAAAGAAAATTGCTCAATACTTTTTCATTGACATGCTGTTATGTCAAAAACTTATAATTTGGGGCATGAGTAAACAAGCGTTCATTTGATTTTATATCTGTGTTGCTAATGAAGATTAGTGCTTCTGGCCCACTTTATGAATTCTGAATGCCATCTGTATTCTAAAATATCTAAACAATGACATGTTTATTAGTGTTCATTAGATGCACTAAGAAAGTGCTAGTGTTTTAGAATTTTTAGAAATTGTTGCATATGTTTCACTGAAGTGACAGGTAGAGCACTCTCCTATATTTTTGGTCCCCATATGTAATCTACTTTGAGCAGCAGAGGGGGGAACTAGGAGGTTCACAGAGGTTCCTTGCCACCTCAGCTGTTCTGTGATTCTGTGACTTGGTGATTTTGTGCATAAATTCCTGGTGAGGAAAATGCTGTTTTCTAGCTATGTTTCTTTATAGCCTTATCTGTTTGTAGAATTGGATTTGCTTCTGAATCAACAGCAAAGTGAAGATACAAAAAGAAAGACAGATACTTTCACAATTTCTGAAGAGAGCGGAAATGAGAGAAATCACAGTTGTCTCACTTTCACCAAAAGGAGAAGTAAAAACCACAGAGGAAACCATCAAAACCAATGATGTCACGTCTTCCTGTATGTAATTGTTAGCTTACTGTTTTACTGCTACTGTCTTACTGTTGACTTTCAGTGAGTGTCTGGTGCAATTATTTAATCTGATTATCTGTTTGAAGGCAGCTGTTAAATACAAACTTCCACAAACCATCTTTTGTTTATGGTGAAGACGTCTTCTCTCCTGCTTAAAACCTAAATTTTACTAATTTGATTTAAAAAAAAGAAAAGAAAAGAAAAAGTAATGCTCTTTTTCATTTAAAAGAAGATAAAAAATGGAGGTAAAGGAAGAGTAATTTAAAATGCCTTTGTATCACACCTGAACTCAACCATATATCCTTCCTCTCTGTAAAATTTTGCTTGTCCCTCCTAAAGTTAATAAGAATGATGAATCATATTTCAATCATTTTTGATTTGTCAGAACTGTGGTTTTGATTTCAAAGTTTGTGTTGCTGTGTGTTTTGAGATCAATTTAAAAGGTAAGTTTTTGGTTTCTTTTTGACCCTTTGCCTGCTGCTTGCAGAGGTGTGACTGCCAAATTCCTCAGCAGAGCACTGGTACCTGCTGGGTCCATTGTGCCAGCCAGCCACAGTGGTCCCAGCAGCCACTCTCTATGGCCCCTCCACTGAAGCCAGGGTGACCTGCCTGGCCTGAGCAGCCCATCGGGCACCACGCCATCTCTTCCTCTGCTGGGAGTCCCCAGCATTGGGCAGATGTGAGGGTTGGTGTGGGGAGGCTTTGCTCTTCCCCTGCCCAGAGGTCTGAGGTGACCTGCCCGGGGGTCTCTCATAGTTTTTGCTTCTGCACATCCTTCATTTCAACTGCCCCATCTGTGCCATTTCTTCATTAGACATAATTTGTCCAACAAATGAACTGAAAGTAGCACTGTTTGTTTGTGCTTTTTCTGACGCGTGCTGGCAGGAGAAACAGCTTTAATTTTTTATAGCCTAAGTACTGCCTTGCAGTGCTGTGTTGCCAAGTGCAGCTCCCACTAGAAGAGGAAAACTCTCAGCTGTTTTGTTGGTCATCCACAGGTATTTGCTTCAAGTCTATGAACTGATATCTTTAAGCTTCTGCATCAGAAGTGAAACTCGACCTGGTCTATTTCCATCATGGTCAAAAGGAGGAGGAAAACATGCATGGACTTGAGCTAGGGTCACCCCACCTGCCATTGGCCCCTTTGCTGCACTGCACAGGTCAGGGACCAAAGACTTGACCTTGCTGCTTTGGATGGGGCCCTATGAACATAGAAGGTGGATAGGACTGTGCACTTCTGCTCAAAACACAGTCTTCCCTGAAAGCGCTATCACAGTCACAGGGATGGTGCGGATGAAGAAGCACTGTGCTGGGAGATGAATGCAACCAGGAGGAGGAACAGCTTTGATAGAAATCTGCCAGTCCTTTCAATGTGGCATCTATATAGCACTTCTTGTCGACACATCTCTAAGCGCTTCCCTGCCTTTGACTCCAGATCCTTGTCTGCTCTTTTTCTTTTTTTTTCACACCTTGCTATCAACTTTCCAGTAAAGGAGGATCTGCACTATGGTGATTTCCAAATCCAAGACTATTTTTAAAGGTCGAAGAGCAATATATCTCCTTCTAAGACATACAGGAGTGCAAGGCTTGGAGTTATTAAAATGAGCCCCTTTTTTCTGTTTCAGTTTTTTGGTTTTTCCTGAGCATTCAGAGTGTCCCTGGTAACCTTCCTTTGTTTTCTGGAAGTGCTGGGGGCCAGTTGCCTGTGTCCTTTCCTTCTGACTATGAAATAACATTCAGGCAGCACATTGCTGCTGTGACAGCCACAGCCTGGGAAGGGGACACAGTGGCTACCAAGCACAAATGGGAGCGGGAAGACAGGTGAGGAGATGGACAAACCTCCCTGGTGCTGATCCATGAAATGCATAAGGCTGTGGGTCATGTCTGAACATGCTGCCCCCAGCATGCCTCTCTTGGGCTTCAGCTCTCAGTAGCTGTACCCTGCTGTGCAGGGGTAGCACCTTCTGCGTGCTGATGAGCAGTGCTGAACACAAGTGTGCTTGTTTCCAGGCTGCATTCTGTCTGGGCTCCTGTCAGGTGCAGTAGGGCATACTGGAGGCTAACAGCTCTCAGTGTGTATCCACCAGCATGCTGCTGCCCTCAGTCCCACTGGCTGTCACCTCCTGAGGTCACACTCATGCACCATTGCCACATAGAAGACTGCTCACACACACCAGCAAAAGGCTCACTACCCAACAGACAATGTCCGCTCAGTTTTAGGGTTTTTTCACCAGGACTTGTGTCCCCACGCTGGCAGCCACAGTGCAGGTCAGCAGAGGGGTTGTGGAAAATACTCTCACTCCAAAGCACAGACATTGGCTACCTTATTCCTTGCATTGTAGGAAGGCCTGCTTTTAACTCTTGCCTGTTCTCTCATCTGGTTCATCTGTTGCACCATGACTTGCACAGCTGAGCAGCCCCTGAGGAAAGGCTCAGGACTGCACATCACTCAGGTGCGGGCTCAGGTCCCTGCGTTCCCATGGGCTGTGCTCAGTGCCAGCCCATCTGTGTCTCCTCCTGGGACCTGTTGAGGGGATGAGCAGCAGAGGATGAGGAGAGGCTCAGAACAGAGGACAGAGAGACTGTGGTGCAGACAGGTGTCAGTGAGAAAGGAGACTGTGGCAAGCACGAGTTTCACCAAGACCATGGCAAAAAAACATGTCCATGATGAGGTAGAGTAGGGAAGTAACAGGAGGAAAAGGAGAGGTATGAGCAAACAGAGATTCAGAAGCAGGGGTAAAAGGGGAGCAAAAAGGACAGAAGAGGGAAAGAGAAAAGCTGATGAGAAGACAAATAGCAATAAATAGTATTACAAAATAAGTAAATGTCAATAGCAATCTACTCAGGGTACTGGGCAAAGGATGATGAACTTGCAATCAATTAGAGGTGGTGAATATGCTGTATATTAGAGTCAGGCAGCCAGCACACAATCAATCAATAGCAATGCAGAATTGGAGGATGGAGAAAAATTCTAATAGCAGACAGGTAACACATACATTGCCCTCTTGGTGGGTTACTCCTAAGAAGGACCGTAGACTTGCATGTCTGGAAGTCAGAAGCATGAGGAGAGGGAGGGTGCTGACGGAGTACTCTTGCACATCAGAGAGGTGTCCAGCTGGAATGGCTGTCAGGATACTCATACAGATTGTCTATCAGATTTCAGATCTGCTTGGGATTCATGCCACACCTTGAGGAAGAATACAAAGAGCTGTCCATACAGTTTTCTCCCTCTGGAAGATATTGGCAGGTAAGACTGGAGTGCTTAGTGGCAGAAGGTCAGCTCTGATAAATGACTGGGTTGTGCTGAGATTTCAAGACTCTCCTCCACCCTCCCACCCCTCAATATATATGCAGAGACTTGCAACTACCTTTTTTACTAATCTTGCCCACTAAATAATGTTCAGATGCTGCACATAAAACCAATCTAACTGACATTGGTTAAGAAAGCATAGCCTAGATGTCCCTATAATTGCATCATTCTCCCACCTGTTCCCTAAAACTGCTGGCATGCATCCTCTAGGACTTTGGATCTAAAAGTTCCTTGTAGAACAGGGAGGACATAATTAATCTGAGAAGAAATACCTGCTGATCAAGATAAATTGCAGGTCATTATTAATACAAGAGAAATCACAAAACATCTGCAGATTTTTTTTTTTTTGTTACAAATTTTATCCATAGGGCCTGACTTGAGTGGCTGGTACACATCTTTGAAAAACATCCTATCCCATTTTAGCTTTAATCTGTAACTCTACTGGATTGCTGCCATGCTCCCAGAAGTGTGCTACATGGCATATGCATGTCTGTTGCACTGTCTCCCAAAATGTGTCAAAAAGACACATATTTTATAGAACATGCCAATAGCAACCTGACATCCTATGCCTTCCTGTCCTCCTCTCCGCCAGGGCTTTCAAGCTGTGCGATTTCCCTGCAGGAGGCACCTGAGCACAGCACCCTCACCTCCTCCCACCCCTCTGTGCACCAAGCCTTGCCATATGTACCATGCCCAATGAGGAACGAAGAAGGGATGGGATACATTATCCAAGGAGGGAAAGAAAGCTCAATGCAATGAACAATTTGCCGTATGAGCCATAACATATGGCAAACCTCTGCAAAGGGAGCAGCAGTCGTCTTCTCACAGTTTCCTTGCAATGACCTATTCCAGCTCATCTAAATAATGGGGTGAGTGAAGGCTAGTTTGAGTTTTCTTGCATCCATTCATGTCGCATGGCTCCTTTGCATCTTGTGCATGCTCACAGGACTGCCTGTCACTAGTTTGTGGATTTCTAAAGTGCTGAGAAATGCTGTCTGAGTACTGAGCTGTCAGTGGGAAGGAAGCTGTGCTGTCAGGCTCTAAGATGCCTTAATGCTCTTTATCATGACGTGTCCTTGAAGCTGCACAAAACAGCTGCTGCTGAACAGCTTCTCAAGACCTCAGCTCACTGGAGTCACAGCATTTCTGCCTCACCACCTGCTCTGGCCGACTTTGGGTCAGCAGCATGTTTTGGCATTTTACACTGAGCAACTTGAACGAAACAGAAAGCCTGGAGTGATGCTATGCAAGTTGGCAGCATGGCTGCTGCTCCCCACAAGAGCCAACTGGAATGATACTAGGTGTACCTGGCAGGAAAAATGCAGCCACCTTTTTGTTTGCCTCTACACCACAGGGTAAAGTTCACCTGGAAAGACATTGGTCCCACATTTCATGGCACACCTGGAGGCTCCCAGCATAGATACAAATCAGCGTCCTAAGAGAATGACCCTGGAAGCTGTGAGAGCAAAGAAGGTGTGGTCTCCACTTCTGTGTTCACAGGCTGCTTTAAACCTGATCCTGCCAAGCACTAAAGAACATGTGAGACTTATAGGGTACTCTTTAGTAATCTGTATTTTACCCTGATTTTGTGTAATTAAGATCAAAAGTAATGAACCTTTTTTTTTTTTTTTCCTGCTCCATACAGCTGATAACAAACATTTGTCTTGCTTTTGAGGAAAGGTGAAAACCTCAAATTTTCCTGGAATCCACAGTTTTTCTCTTGGTGACTAGCCCTTTGAATGTGTGTCCAAGTAAAAAAGAAGTGGTGTTTTGAGTCTTGTTCCAGTGTGGAGCTATGTGATGGCATATTGCTTATGAGTTGTCTAAGGTGTAAGAAAATACTTGTGTGTCAGTAAAGCAGACTGCTATCCTGGTTACAGCTGTTTGATGGATGACAGAAGCAGGAGCATGGAAGAAAAGGATAAGGCTGTGACCCAGGAGTTAGGGGCTCCTTTCTAGTGGCAAAGAAATATAACAGAAAGGGGCAGTCAGTGGCCCAGCACAGTGAGTTGAAAGGCCAGAGTATGGCCCAGAGTGGAATGTATGGCCTTGCAGAGAGTTACCATTTTTCGGCTTATAGTTTCTCCCACAGTCCCTCAGAACAGGGAGAGAAAGAAGATAAAATAAATCTTCTGTTTTCCCTATGAGAGCCCTGATACATCTCTGCAGACAGCATCATTCTCCTTCTTGGCAGTCAGATCTTTTTTCTCTCCCAGTAAAAGAGCCTCTGGAGAGCAACTAAAATGAACAACTTTACTAGAGCAGCTTAGGACAGCACGTGCCGCCCTACATGGTCAGATTGAAATCTGAACTTCTGCCCCTTCCATGTGCATGAGTTCATATTTTGGCAAGTCTGTAGAGTTTCTAAACAATTGTATGTTTAGTTGACTGGTTCAAAGGGGGAAGTCACTCCAGATGAGTAAATAAGATACAGAGATAAGTTTCTTGAGAAATTAGGGTCTCAATAAATACACAAATATACAAAGGATGTATAAATAAATCACATTTATAAATAGTATATTTGTGTACCATTATTCATACTTTCTTCTCCAGTTACTGCTAAAAAGAAAATCATTCCATAAGCATATTTTTCTTAACTATATTCAAGATGGCAGACATGATGGCTTGAAATCATCAGAACACACAATAAAAAGATGCTGCTTCCTGATAGTAAAAAGAAACGTTCCTGTATAATGTCTCTCATTTTAATTTAATGCACTCAGAGAAGTTATTAGTCTTGTTCAACGCAAAACAACAGTTTGTCCTGTTTTCCTCTTACCAGTAGCAAGGAGCAACCTCAATTCCCAGTGTAGTTCACCTTCTCTCACTGTCCTCAACACCAGAGCCTGTGGTTGCTATGAGGACAAACAAGAAAGGAGCAACCAAAATAAGCTGCAGCCCCTCTGTACTTTCCAGCCACTCCATTAGAAAGCCCAGCTCAGAGACATTCTTGGGTTTTTTTGTCTTGTTGAAATATAATCTGGGAAAAAAAAAAAATCTCTGTGTTATAATGCCCTGTAGACCTGTGTAAGTCTCACTGGTCAATTTTACATGGGGATGGTGCCAAAATCACGCTTCTTATGCTGACAGTGCTCCTCTGCAGTAGGAGGAAGCTTTGCAGATCCTTTCCAAGTGGGCTGTAATGCCCAAGGGACAGGCCAGCAGAGCACCTCTGAAACACCTGACATAGGTTACTTGCTCAAAGGCACACAAGAAATTGGTAGCAGAACTGATTTTGATAGTTAGAGCATCAAACTCGTATGCATCTTCCTAACTGGTCTTTTTCTGGCAAATAATAGGGCAAATAATGTATCATTAACTGGAAGATGATGGCTTAGGATTTTCAGAGTACACTGGTCATAATTATAATGTTTCATGGTTTGAGTTCCAGTTCGAGACAAAAGGTCTAATTATCAGAACAAAATAAACTCACTTGCTGACAAACAGACTTTTCAGATTCTGTTAAAGTGGATACTTCAAATATGAGGCAGCCAAAAATCACTAACAATCTTTCTGCCTTTCAGCCACCATTTGCCTTAAAAAAAAAAAAAGCGAAGAAAAGAAACAGAATTTCATTCATTTTAAGAAGCTTATGATGTCACATGTGAAATGTCAACAGATAGCAACTTAGACTAATCCCTAAAAGATGACCTACTTGAAGGTGTTTGACATACCAGGCAGTCTCTCTATACTGCATCAATGAATGACATTTTTATGAAGCCAGATTTTAAATGCATCAGATTTTGTGCTAACCAAATGATTTACTGTTGGATCAAACTTTGATTTCCTAGTCTAACATTTAAGGCAGGGACTGTTAAAGACACAATAATCTCACAATAACCTACAGACCTGAAGCTTTCACGTTCCTTTAATTCATTTTTATCTGATCTGTTCCTTTTTATTACCTCAGATATGAAATTAGAATTTTCTTATAATTGCTTTTCTTTCCACAGAGGTCTAACTCCCTCTAGGTTGACAGCTTGCTCTTCCTACAATCAAGGGAGTGTTAGCCACAGACTCTGGTGGGAGCAGAAGTATAAGCTTAACAGATAGAGATCAAAATTACAATGAAATATATATCAGGTCGACAATTTTAGGGAAAAAGAAAATTCCAACAAATCTAGACTTTTCAAATAACCAGGGAGGATTTTTTCTCCCAACAGAGGCATTTTCCATGTGGCACTGAACCCAAGAGATTGGAGATTACTTCAAGATAATGAAGATGTTGGCTGAGCAAAGTTCAGCCCTGCCCAGAAGGCCAGCCCAGGGTCTTTAATGATCTATAGGCTTTGTGCTGACCCCTGACTGTCTATGCAAATAAAATGGGTAGGCATGTCTGCACTGAGGCTGGGAAAGGCCAAGTGTGGTTGTACAGGCCGTTCATTTCATGCTCTTGTCCTCTTTAATTCCTTGTTTCATCAGTGCTTTTTTGGCTTAAAGTTAATGGCTCCTGCATGTGCCTGTAAGAGTTCTGCCAGTTAAGAGGTATTTGGTTGGGAATGGTTGCATAGATCCCCTGGAGGTGCTGCGAGAGGGATTTTGACATCCATCAGTGCAACCTGTGTGTGGCCAGATGGGCTGCACTGGAAATCAAATCAAACATTACCACAGCCCCATGACACACTCCCATGCCACAGGGATGGATAGGCATAAGTGCTCATTAGCACGTGAAAGAGATTCATATTCAAGCTGCAGGTATTAGGTATGGAAACCTGTTCCTCTGGGTGCTGCCTGATGTGGAAAGACTTGGGAGGAGCTGGTTCCAGGACTTGCCACTGATGGTTTAGTGAAAATGGTAAAGGTTGGTGAAAAGAAAAAGAGTACTAATGTAATAGCATCAGCACTGCAGAGTTAGGATCTTCCAAAAGGCAAGATCCTTTTGGGAATGTTTATGTGACAATGCTATATGCCTAGCATATTTTGTAGCATAAAAAAAAAAAAAGCAATCACAATAAAGATGATGCAGTAAATAAAACATAATTAATATGTGCAAACCAGCTATATGGACAGTGACTACTACACAGACCAATTTTGTATTCAGGGACAGTTTCCAAACCTAAGTGAGAAGTAGAGGGCATAAACAATTCTTGCAATGCAGAATAAGATTTATGGGGGTTTAATTTCTTGCCTGTGTCTGTTGACTTCAATCAAAACTGAAAAGCAAGTGAGAATGGATGCAATTCTTTAAAATGCAGAAAGAGTACAGAAAAGCAAGGCCTTCTGGAATGTTAGTAGCTCTACCTCCACAAAGGGAGAATGCTTATTACACATCACTACTACATTTTTCAGTAAAAGTAAAGCCTAGCACTTTTGTAAATGGTATGAATATTCTATTGATCTTATCCACCCACTGTGAATCTGACAGAAATAACTTTTTAAGCTAAAAGAACATTAAAAGAAGAGAAATAAACTGAAACACCAGATAAGCAATTGTCAGAAGAATTGGGACTTGCGTGCTTATCACATTAAATGAAATTATACTGGGTCTTTACTATGATAAGCAGTTATCAAGGTGGTCTCATCTGCACCACTTGGATTTTGCCCATTTTTACAGGAAGTGTATTAATATTTTACAGGCATTTTTCTGCATACAAGGGAAAAAAGCAAATGGGGGACAATGGGATAGAAAATCTGTAATAATGGAAAGCTCAACAAAGCTTGCAGTAGACAACAAGTATGGATGAGAAAACAAAGCAGCCTATTTATTACAGCACTACAATTATCCAGGCTGCAGGATCAATTTTAGACAGACTAGCTGGTTATTTTCCTTAGGTCTATAATCCTCTGTTTGACTTCGTGTGATATGAGCTCCAACTGTTCAAATGAACCAGGCAAAACCTGTTCTAATGTCTGTGATGGTCTGTACTCTGGGGGCCTATCACCTGTGGCACCCTCTTAATACTGCCAGCACAATCAAGAAGAGGGCATGGATTCTTTTCCCTCTTTTCAAATCATGGTGTAATTTCTGGAGGGAGATCTCCTTATGACCTTGTGTGAACTGGAATTTTACTGACGACTCACTTATTTTGGGAACAACAGAGAAAGCATGTGCTGGCAATTTTGCTTGACTGCAGAATTGTGTTCACCTTTGAGTCTTCTTCAGAAAGTATGCCATTTGGTTTGTTTTGTGGTGCCAATATTGCCTTATGGCAAACAAATATATAGAAATTCAGATGTGGGCAGTGAAATACTATGTTTAAACCTTTTTACTAACAAAAGTTATAAAAGATAGGCAGCAGATACAAATTTTAATTGCAATCTTGGATACAAATTGTTATGCAAATTTGATTTTCTTATATATTAAATTTCTACTGTAAGAGGTAAGGTTGTGCATACTCTCATATATATTGCAACACTTATTATTTATTTTGCCACTTTTTGTATATATGTATGCCTATATATGCACACAAAGAAGACAGATATGTCCATGTATATTTATATACAAAAGTAAACGCGCAGGACAGTGTAAGTGTGATCTACTCTCCCTCAAAATATTTCGGAACTTTTTAAGTTGGTAAATGAAGATGAAAAATACATGCTCCAAGAAAGGACATGAAGTGACTCAGTGTTATATTGAAGTTTGGGCTGTTCAGCTTAGGAAAAAAAATCCAAACTATGGAACTCTTTTTTGGTGAAGATGCTGTTTTCCAAAATCATTACATGAACTGGGAACCATTTAAATCAAACCTTCCTCTTAGTTTTCCCAGTGTCTGAAACCTAGGTCAGAACAGAATGAAAAGTGAAAGTCATTACTCTTTGGGGTGGAGCCAAAATGGGAGATGTTACTCACATCTCTACTTGCAGCAAACTGCATGAATTATGACCAGGAGTGAGCCCCTGAGGACATTCTGCATTTTTTTCAATTCTCTCAGCCCCTGTCCTCTCTGAACAGGCAGAAGTTTCGCAGAGCCATGCTGCAAAATTTGTCAGTGATGACATTGTGTAGGCAGAAAAAAATGTGATGCTGAAATACAAACCATTTTTAAATGTATGCTTACACATAAAAACACACATAAGGTATAAATAATATTTTATTTATTTATTTGTTTACATTAATAAAAGTGGCTTCAAAAATGGTCTTTGCATGGAAACATGACAGACTTTCCAGAGGACATCATAGTGCCCTCAAGCTGGCAACTAAGGCATCTTTTGAAGTATTTCTTGAAAGCTTTCTTCTTTTTAAAATTTAATGTCTTTGTCCCCTGAATGGAATAATCACTTAGATTTCTGAACACTGTGTTTTCTGGAGGATGGTTTGGTTTGTTCTTTTTGATACCAGGCTGTAAAGTTTGCTTAGTGGTTTGGGGGTTTTGATTGATTAGGCTATTTTTTAGGATTTCTTTAAGGGCATGCTTCTAGTCCATCTGTTTTAGTTAATGCTACACAAGTTCCTGATAAATCCCTGCCAGGTATGCTAGTTGATTTTCTGCTCTTAAACTTTCTGCAGCTGGGAAATGAACAGTCTCCCAACAGCAGCCTCACTCCATCTTTTGTATAACGGTGCAATGAGTGGAGTCAAATGGAAGGGCTATGATCAATTGAGGGTTCATAGCAAAGTAAAGATAACCTAAATATTTGATGATAAACAAACCAGCAAAGAATATCCAGAAATGTATGGGTGAATGTCCTTGTGAAATCCCACAAAGACTGATTTATTCTAGACTAAGTTGGAAAACCCCACGTTTCCTAATTTCTACCAGGTTTTCAGCCATATGCGAGGCTGAAGATTGTTTCAGAGACAATAAATGAGACAAGGATTCCTTAATAGGAAAAAAAGATAATGGAAAATGCCTTAAATTGAAATTAATTTATTTTCCTTGCTTCAGGAAGAGAAGGGCAGTGACTGTATCAGACCACTGGTTACCATAGCCTGGTTCATTGCCTTGAACAAGAAGTCCAGGTGCCTAGGGGCTTGAATACAGTTGTTGTTTTTTGGGGTTTTTTAAAATAATTTCCCAGCTACTGGTGATCTCCGGTCTTCTGTGAGAAAGAGAAGGTGCATCTGTATTTAAATCTAGTGGAAAGTCCATGGAAGAAAAATCACTTCTTAAGCCCCCTTCCCCCTGGTCAAGGTACAGCATTATCCAAAGAGTTGGACATGAGCCTCTGTTGCACACTTTTGTTCTTGCAGCGGTTGGAACATTTGCAGTTCTTGGCAAGGGCCATTTACTTACCAGTGATTCAGCCTTCAGTAATCAGCACAATGGTGAAACTGTTCTATAGCAGCTCAGGGACCAACTTACAAATCCTACCAGCACCTCCCTTCCTTGTCCACTTTCTTCCTTTTCATGAGGTGGGAGGAAAGATGTGAAGCCTTCTTCTGACATTTAAATACATGATCTGATGAGCTTTTTCTGGAAAACACCCAAAATGAAAAGAATGATGAGGAGACACTTGGTTCTTCCTACTAATCAGCTGTAGCAACTTTTTATCTCCTAGCCTTTTCTAAGCTTCTACATTAATATTACATTCCCTACTCTTAGCATTTAGACTAATTATCTGTTTCACAGTTAACATTTATTTTACTTCATTTTGCTTATGTTTTGGATTTTTTTTTTTTTGGAATGTCTGATCTCTGCTTCCGAAACAGAAGTTGACTTCTAAGCAGTGGCTGCAAATCAGTTGCTTTGTATTGCCCCCAGGCTATGCTTTTGTCAGTCCATAAATGAAATCTTGAGTACCTCGCACTGTATCAGAAATATGTAGTAAATTAATATATGCGTTCTATTAATCCATTTATCATCTTAAAGAGACTGTACTGATTGGAGTGCTCATGTTTGATAATATTTCTCAACCGATCTGCAAGCTTTTTGTCTGTAGGTCGTTGACTGGACCTCTCTTAGCCTTTTCCTGCCATCTACACACTAATGTTGTGGTCTCTGGCTACTGCTGCTCTGCTCTGTAAGCAGGTTTGGACCCAGGGACTTCCTCTTCTCTTTGCACACTCCTGAGGCATGAACCGTGATCATACTTCTTGCCTGCTGCCAACACACCTCAGTTTCCAATTGTGTTAGTGCCTGGACTCACTCACACACAGCATGAGCAGGGTGGCTCCACTGCTCTGTCTACACCCACAGAGGCAGAATCCAGCTTCCACACATCTGAACCCAAGTTCAGGTACTGGCATGGATATATCAGGACACAAGTTCGTGCAATTGGCTGTCACTTGAAACCTATGCGACAGTACAGTGCGCCATACCATCCCACACAATTATTTCAGCACCTTGAATAAACACTTTCGGATTAACTCCCTCAGATGGCCCTACAAAAAGCCAATGGCAATGATGCATGGTACCGAGTGTTTTGCTCCTCTTGGGGCAAAGTTGTTGTACTGCACTACAAGCTGGGACCTAAGCACAGCCCTTGAATATGACAAAGATGCTTTGTGGGAGCATCTCTTATCCTGTTTGTTTAGAGGCAGTTGATCTCTTCTGAAAAGGAAGACGAGGCAAGAGCATGAATGATGATTGACAGTACATACACTATCTCCATTTTACCTCACTGCTCTCCATAACAGGAGCACACACGCTGGTTTCACATGCTTTGGCCGGTCAAGAGTTATGGAAACCAAGGGGTGCTGCAGGTTACCAGGCCAGCAGACCAAACTCTCAACTGCTGTCTAAGGTGATCCAGAAGATCTTGCCATGGGGTAGGCATCGGCCTCCTCCAAAGGGTCCCAGCCCTAGAGACACACATATAAACAAGCTCAGGCACACTGTCCATCTGTACTCATCCCCTGCAAAGAATGTGAACAGAAACTCTCCTGGGCTCCAAAGTTAACTTAGTAGTAGTCCAATTTGTGCAACAAAGAAGAGTGGCAATGTGTAATACTTGGACTGTATTTACCAACAGGCAAGGAATCAGGAAATTTAGCTTAAACAACAGGATTTAAATTAAGCAGTTCTACCAAATGTAAGGATGCAATTAGGTGTGGATTAATCCTGCCATTTACTGTGATTTGGAGATACTTTGCTGACAGTAATGCTGAGCTTCCCCTGAACATCTTTTACGGGACCACATTGGAAACACACATGACCTGTCCTTGGAACTGGAAGGCTAGTCCCTTGGGATGCCACCACCAAGCATCCTCTCAATGCAACCAGGACACCATTCTTCAGTTGTGTGAAGACACTGAAAAAAGGAGGGTGAGCACAACACCAGGACTGCCAGGTCGTGATGATGGTGCAAGCGGGCACAGACTCCCTGAAGTACACAATTACCACAACCTGATAGAAATGCAGCTGAGGTCTTGTTCCTGATCTGGATTAGACTTGTATGGCCAGATGATCTGGTAGATACAGAGTTGTTATTAATGAATGTTGAATCATAGACTCAGTGAATGATACCTGAGTCAAGCCCTCTTGAAGCCCATAAATTGCTGCTGCTGCATGTATCCCCTTATGCTACTCAATTAACCAATGTGATAAGATAGAAAATATTTTTTATTATTTATATTGCCCCAGGCAAGAAAGGGGATCCAGGTAAAGAATATAAGAATGGTTAGACTGGCAATTAGAGCTAATATTAGTCTGACTGACCTGCCTTGACATTAAATGCATTGGAGAATTCCCTCTGCCATTATAAAGTGTGCTTCTCTGCATAAGTCTAATTAAAAGGGGACAAGTTTCATGCATATGCCATTAGAAATATGTAAGGATATCTCAGTGGTTCCAGGATGATCCTGGTAGCAGCAGAACCAGTGTGGAGGTACAAGATGACCACTGTCTTCAGAGGGAAAAGAACCATAATCTGCACCATAAAGAGGTGGGCTGATATTTAAATTAACAGAAAAAGGTGGCCAATATCAGTTTAGCTAAATTTTTGTCTTAAACAACATAGCAAATAGTTCATGGCAGCTAAGTCTGAGACAGATCATACTCTGCTCATCCAAGCTAGTGAAAGGATGTGAAGAAACAGTGAAGGGCAAGGTCACCCTCCACCTTCCACAATTTTATAAGTTGTGCACTCCTTTCCGCCAGATAATAAAAATCACAGCTCACCCTTAAATTCTGCAAGACTGTTTACTCCTGCAAAGCCGTATCACTGAGCCCATTAAAAGCTTGTACATATCTGCAAGTTAGTGCATGGGCCTGGCAGCTTCTGTGCCTCTGGGGAAGCAATCAGCCTTACTACCACCAAGACCACTGCTAAAGTAAAGAGCATGGTTCTTCTCAGGATATCCTATGGGTCAAATATAAGTGTGATATGAGTCAGTAATGAGAGTGAAGAATAGTGCAGGAATTTAAACAGCTCTCAGATTCTGCTTTCCTCTTTTGCAGCCCAGCACCCAGGCTAGTGGGATATTTGGCAAGTGTTCTCATTCCTATGGCAGCTTGTTTATCACAACATTTGAATTCAGCTGGTTCAGCGTGGTGTATATGTTTGCTGTTAAGCTCAGCTGGTACAAAACGTTCAGTATAACTGATGTGCTGGGTGTAAGGACACAGGAAGCAACAAACTGGTCCAGACTCAGAGGGTGTTTAGATGTGTATACAGAGAAGCCGAGCAAACCATTAAAAATGAAAACTACTGGCAGGATCGAATTTAAACCACTTTTTCTCTGGTGGTTAATTTTTTTAACCAACTCACAATGAAAAATGCATTAGGGTTCAAAAATATATACTATTGTACAAAAAATAAAGAGTTAAAGCCTGTGCTGAAAACAGAATACCATACTACTGACATAGCCATACCCCTGGAGAGGATATAGTATGGATAGAATGGGTCTGCTTTAAACACAGCAGACCTCCCATGTGGCACACATATTCCTTGTCTATACTAACAACCTTGATACAGATGTCTTGGCAAGCCTTCCTGCTGCCTACAACTCTTCAGTATTTTTACAGATGAAAAAGAGATTGCCAGCAGGGAATGTCACAGCATGTAGGGAATTAATTATAAGTGATAATAATCCAGCAGATTTATACTGAGATTGAAATGTCTCACAGAATCGTTTTTGTCCTTGAAAGGCGGATACTGGCTTTTTTGTACAGTCTTATCTAGGGACGCGCAGCAAAAAGGCTCTCTTGCAAGTCCTAAAATGAAACAAACTATATCAACAAAAGCACTTTCCCACTAGCGAAGTGCCACAGGGCATCAGCTAACAGAGCTGCAGCAGTTTGCTCTGCAGACTTTCCACACTACTAGCAAAGCTCAAAGATGGACCAGGTCCCAGAAGCTTCTGAAGGTTTTCCACAAGCGAAACTATATCTTTCCAGTCTTTTGGCTAGCTGTGCTCTAAGTTTTGGCAGAGTATATGGTCTAATCAAAGATGATTATCTTGATGGCCAATGTATTGTAACTAAACCCATAATAAGCCCTTCATCACCTTATCAGCGGTTTGGGAGGCAACAGACAGTGGCAGAGTCTCCTGCAAAATACTTTGTGCCCAGATACCGCGCATGGCTGCAATCACTGTGGCAAGGCAGGTACCAGGCAGCACCACAGCCCTTTTGGCATTGCCTAACACAACCCTCATCCTGTGCAAGACCTATTTGGGGCATGGGAGGACTGCAGCCTTGTGATCACTCCTGGTAAGCCTGCCCTGGGTGCTGCACAGTGGCAGAGCAAGGGAAACCGTGGAGCTGCTGGTCCAGAGCCAGGGCAAGTGGTTGGGAGACGCTGGCTGATCCCTTAACTGCCGCCAGTGTGACCTCGCTGTGTATCCCTCTTGTTTCCTCTGAGGCAGGATATGGTTTGACCTTCCAACAGCCACAGAAGGCTGGGGACTGTAGAAAAAAAAGGGCTTTAAAATGGCAATTTCCAGCTTCTGTTATCCTCAGTACTATGGGGATGATGGCAAAGATGAACTGGAGGTTCAGAGGGCAAACAGATCTTCCAGGCCGAACCATTTACCCTAAAGCTGCTCACTGCCCTTGGCAGGTGGGATTTCACCTGCAGTCTGAAGCAGCTGTGAGGAGGGACCAGCCACTGCTTCCCCTTGCCAAAGACCGGTCTACACTGCTTCACTGCTCTTGAGTCTCTCAGACCTTCTTTCAGCAAGGTATTCATCTTCAGTTAATGCAAGCAGCTACCCATGGTCACACTGGGATTATGCATGTGTTTATGGTTCTTGCTGAATGGGAGTCTTAATGCATTATGGGGAAAACATTAAGAAAATTGGCATGAAGGCTTGGAAAAATCATTACTGTATTTGCCCAGACTGAAAACACAAATTGTTTACCTCTTTGGTTTTTCTTTTTTTTTTTTTTTTTGGTAATTAGCAGATCCTAGTACATGATAATTAACACCTGAGCTGTCAAATCTAACACTGGCCATTTTTCCTATTAATTAAGCAGCAGATGGAGTTTAGAATAGATATGTTTATTAGATTTGGGATGAAACTGTATTTTTAGAGGAAGTATCTGGTATACTGCTTTGGGGGTGATGATGAAACAGCGCTTAATAGTCCTGTTATCTTACCTACTCATCACACAACAATCCAGGAGCAATTATCTAGTATCTTATGAAAAGCTGTATGAGCTGCCAAACTTGCTGAGCAAGTATCTCAGCATCCAGATGGATGACAATAGGCTGGGAGCTACAGGACCTGCTGGGATGTTGTCTGTCCTGTCCCGGCCAGGAGAGCAGCAGCATCCCCAGAGGGCAGCCAGGATGGGCTCTTCTCATGGGGGATCCTGCCCACACTGATGAAAAGCCATTTATCTTTCAGAGGCTGGGAAACAGACTAAAAAGCAAAGTCCCTCACAGATTTAGAAGTGAGCATGACCTTTTCTGAGCACATTCTCCTTTATCTTCTGCTTCTCAGTTTCAGTTTTATCAATTCCCCATATATTCAACCTACATTTACTCTTTTCTCTTCAGACCCACTTCACGCATTGCAGAAGAATGCACACAGAGGAGTTTATTCTCTGTGGCCGAGCCTTATGCTAAGGCAGAGGTGCCATAGGCATGAGCAACCAGAAAAAAATGTTTATATCTAGATAGCTGCTCAGCTGCATGACGTAACACTCCCATTTACAAAAGAGAGGAGACACACCTAGAAGACCTAGTTTGGAAATAACAATAACAAAACAACATGTGTCCTATCCGCCCTGTTTGAAGGGCACAGGCACATTGAATGCTTAGAGGAGAAGTGGTTCTGAAACGCAGTTATTAATGTTGTTTTCCCAAAACGGAGTCAATGTCTAAAGATCAACAAGGCCATGGCAGTTCTCAGGAGGCTCAAAGAGCTTGAGAATGGTGACACATTAATGCTTCAGAGTAGTAGAAATCTTGATGCTAACCCAGATGTTTAAACTTCATAGTGTTCATTGTTGTTGAGATTCAAGTTCTTTAGCAGATAATGCAAATAGTGGCTACCTTCAAAGAGCTCAGATCTTGAACAGAGCTTCACCAGGGGATATTATGATTTGCCCTACAGTAAGAGGCTTTTTTTGTCAAATCTTGGAATTTGGCATCTTCTGCCTGTACAAACTTGATTTATAATATAAATCTAATAGAGAACTTTCCCCACATTAGCCCTTCTATTTAAAATGGCAACATGTACTTTCTCATAAGCATCTTGGTTTTGCTCACCCATTACAATCTGGGGTATAATATGTCCTTCATCCAAAAGCTGAGTATGGAAATATGCAGCCAGCAGAGCAGGACTGGGGTATAACTTTAATAGAATTTCATCCAGCTGCTTTCAGAGTTGCTAGAACAAGGAATACACAAAGCACATTTTTCTTAAATCAGGAGATTTGGATTCCCTTTTGGATCTGGATTTTCTTTTGGATAAGGTTAGTTGGTGAGTTGTTGGATTTGGAAACCCCACTGATGTCAATGATTCCAGGGGGAAAGAAGCATGCTGGGATTCTTACAGAGTCTTAGAGGTCCAGCTCTACTGGGGAAGTAACCAACTCAGGCATTTAGTCCAGTCATTACTGAGCATCAGGCACAGTGCATCCCAGGGTGGGTTTGTTGTTCTTGTTGTTGTTTGTGAGTGCAACAACAATACAAGGACTTTTAGGGGTAAAGCCTCCCTGTATTGCATATTGGCTGTATCAGGAAAGCCTCCCTGGACAGAAGAATGACTTTGGAAAACCTATTTAAAATCCTGGAGTTATGAGGGATTACCAGACAAGTTTCTCACTGACAGAATGAGACCTGTAACTGAATTCTGATCCGGGTAGCTTCCTGCTGCCTCACGCCAGTGTGCAAATATGCGATTACGTGCCACTGCCAAGGCTGTGCAGTTGTGTACCTCTGAAATTGCCGAAGAGCTCAATTAGCTAACCCCATCATCATACACCTACCACTGCTTGTTCTGCTTTTGCCTTTCCTTTTTGACTTAAAAGGGTGGAGGAAACTAAGTAAGCACTTTGCTTATTAGCAGTTCCCATCTCCAGTTCCCAGATCTCAGGAAAGGAGAGTTCTTGTTCATAACTGGCAACACAGGCCGTGTCTTTGCCCAGAGTTCCCTGTGCTACCCAGTGCCTAGTGTGGGCTGGGTGTGGTGAACAGGCTCTAGAGCATGCCAGTCCTGCATGGAGTTTACTCAGTCTACTCACCCTGGCCCCTACATCTTCAGGTAGGGAATCCTGGATGGAAATGAGAGTGCAGAAGAGGTGTGCAGAGTGTGTTAGGTGTCTCTCACCTCTAGCCCTTACCCCATACAAAAATATATCCGAAGAATCTGGAGCAAACTGAACCTGTATCATGCATGCCGTACAGTGAAGTGTGGTAAATCAAAGGTGTCTGCCACATGTGGGACTTGCTGAGGAAATGGATGTCACTTCGGTAGCACAGACACGGATGGCCTCCCTTGTGCATAGTTGGTGTAAGGGTGTATGTGTGTGTGTAAGTATGTGTGGGTACAATGACTCTGGAGTCAGTGTGAAGCTGTCTGCTGAGACAAAATGTATTTGACATACGCAAAATCTGGAAAAAGTCCAAATTCCTTTTTCGTTTCCTCATTTAAACAAATTTTTGTTGACAAAGAGGGCATGCTCACATAACCCCAGACTTACTGGACCCTAAACTCAAAGTATTTTACTCTCCTGAAAGCACTTGTATGGGTGGGAAGACATTTTAGTGCTTGACACTGTTGCTCCCATGGAAAAGGGAAAATTGTATTTGCTGAAGCTAGTAAAAAAATATTATTCAGGGTACAGGTGTCTCTCACACACCTGTGCTGCTCTGTTCAGATTAAATTGCTGGTGATGGATGTGTAATTGTGTTTGGTGATGTGTATCTGACAGGATCTTGGAAGTGTTTGCTCAAGAACAAAAGGAGCAGCACCCAGTCCACTCCCCTTTGGCTGACAGGGCTCTGCAGGGAGAACTCGAGAAAGACAGAGCTTCAGACTTGTCCCAGCCCTGACAGTGATGGAGATGGCTGCATTACCTGCTTTTCAGTGACCTTACAGGGTTTGCAGGGCTGACAGTTCGGGGAGATTTTAAGAGTGACTTTAGACCTGCCAAGCAAGCAGTGTTGATGTGGGAATGCAGGGCAGACAGTGAGCACCAGCCCTGCCTACCCCAGGGGCAGAGGTGGCCAGAGCTGCTCTTCCTTCCTGCCCGAGGCCCAGCTCCCTGATCCTGCTGCTGCCTTCCTCCACCCAGCCCACCTACTCGTCCCACTCTTCTTTCTCCTCCTCTTCCTCCTACTCCTTCTCCTCCCAGTCTGACCAGCTGCTCTGTGCCCTCTCTTACCAGTGTTACTCTTGGCAATTTCTCACATGCAGGTCGGTGGCTGCAGGCAGCCTCGGCAAGGTTTCTTGGAGGAAAGGAGGAGGGGAGAGAGTAGCCCAGGGCTACAGAAAGATAATCTACTGTGCCTACAAAATTAATCTGTTGTGTTGAGGCCAGTATTAAACTACGTCCCTGTTCTTCTCATCACTGCATTCGTCAAGCTATTCTGTGCAATCACATGACTTATTAAGTGCCTTATCCACACCAGGTCTTTCCTGTAGGGCCTCTTCTTGCTCCTTCCTTTTCCCCGAGGAATAGATCAGAAATATTCTTAATTTGCAAGCTGTGACTAGTCAGTAATCCCATCAATATATTTTTCAAGGACACAAGTATATAGCAGATTCTGGGCATGTCTGCAAAATCCAATTGGTTTTAGTCGAGGAATCATCATTTTTGATTGCTATACTCCCCCCACACTAGATAGTCATTCTCATCTTATTGTATTTTATTCTGCTTCTTTGTACTGATTTATAGCAGAGGAAGACCTACCCAGTGAAACATCCACTGTCACTGATAAATTCTGTATGACATATATGATTAAATGTTATTTAATTTTTTAATGATGTTCCTAAGTGTATATGAGTGTTCTGCCAGGGAATATAAATTTCCATAAAGTAACACTGAGCACTAAGCCACTCAGAAACCTGATGTGCTAAACAATTCAGATAGGTCAGATGATCAAATGTGGCTGTTCTGGGTTTAATATGGTGCCTGATGAACAGAAAAAAATTTACCATGCCTGCAAAAATAAATAGTTCCTTATTTGATTTTGTACTACAAGCATCACCTGGAAGCTTGTTTCTAGCCTTGCTTCTCATCTGAGTACATCCATCTTGATCCATCCTTCTACAAAAACATGATGCCTTTTACCTTGATATTGATCTGTTTGATGAGGATTAGCATACAATTGTACAAACCTCTTAAAGCTTTATCATATCTTTAATGCAAAACTCATATAAACCCTTTTCTATTATGACAGAAGAGTCTATATCACATCCCTTAATCTGACAGGCTTCGGCAGGAATGAAAGATGTAGATATGATTGCAGAATTTGAAAGTCCTGTTCTAAGCTGGTCCAGCTGCCTGGCAAAGGAAGATAAAGAAGATGTATCTCTGCATCCTGCTGGCCTCCATTGCTTTGCCAGAGTTTTGTAATGCAAGATGCCTGTACACAATGTTTTAAATACCCCATCTGCAAGTGTATCATTAAGTGTATTCTGGATCCTTTAGGATATGATGATAAAAATCTCTTTTTTAAGATTGATTTTACACCTTTTTGCCTAATGTGTACTATCAGAAGCAAATCTTCTTTTATACAGAATGGAATAAATCATCTGTGATGATAAATATTGGGACCACATTAGCATAAACTGAAGACCAGTGGAACAACTTTCATGCGCTGCTGAAAGACTTTAGGTAGATAATGATGCTGGAATCTCTTCCATGGCAATCTGCCTTCTCTGCTAAACCCAGTACTTGTCAAGGATGCCAGGAGAAGCATTTGTTCTCTTCATTGCAATCTTCTGACCTGTCTTAAGGACCTGTATGATATTGTTATGGCTAACTGGATCAGAGTAAAATGTCAAATTGTTCTAAAACAATAAATGAAATGCATGTGTTGTTATAATGACCATAGCACAGGTGGCAGAATTAATTTCTTGCCTTCCCTTCATATACAGCGATGGGCTCTGCTGCTTCCTCTCCCTGCTGTCCTTCCCTCCTACTTCATTTTGCTCTATTGAATAGCTCTTTTTTTCCAATATTCTTTTGGTTGGAATAAGTGAGAGGCAGCAGGATGGGAGGCCAGTGGAATCATTTAACTGTCACAGTGTAGGTACTGGGCTCAGGATGGAATTCTGACAGGCCTCACTGCCCCTCATCCCAGCCTTGACTGGAAAATTGCCATCTGAGATTTTGCAAAACAGGGACCTTACATCCGAAATCTTCTGAAGTAAAGGTGATGACTTAGTTACCAGAGTGTCTAGTGAAGTACATACTGGGATGCTGGATAGGCATACTGCAGTGCACATACATCATAACACATGAATTTATTGTGAATTTATTGAATAAATCCACTGATTTATTTGGATGGACTTCAATCAATTTTCTTCCAGTTTACTGGAAAATGAATCTTACAGAGGACAGAAACTACTCAAGTTACTATCACATGAATAATTACATCCTAGAGTGCATTATGCATCACCTTCCTTTTCTTTAGTCTGTGAACAGTTAGCTCTTGCTGTTCACCAACATCTTTCCTATTTCAGACAAAAGAAATTAATATTGAAACCAAGAGTAGTTTTGCCTCCAGTGATTTACACCATAATACCACAAACTAGGCAAAACTCAGCTGCAATCACCCTTTTTTCTCACCGGGATATCCGGATAGTTTAGGACTGACGGGCTGAGATGGCCCAGTGTCACAGCGGTACTGGTGCTCATCCAATGACACTTTAAGGAGAGGTGAGAAAGATGTTTTCAAAGTGACAAACTCTGGATATAAATAGGAAAGTCACTCACACCCCTTGTTTCCAGTGAGCGATAATAGAACTGGTGTGGCAGCCTTGCTCTGGGTGGGGTCTGCAGAAGCTGGTGGAGAGGCATATAAAAGATAATCAGAAAGATCCAGGAAGAAACATATGTGCAGGGGCTGTGCAAGGAGGAAGGGGGCAGGAAAAGCCCAGGGAGAGGGAACCCATGCAGCAACTTTGCATCAAAAACAGGTCTTTTCCTGCATTGCCTTTACATCTACGTTTCTCTAGCAGAGAAAGCATTCTATAGTGAACTTCCTCTGTAGACCTCAACACGTTTTCCCAACCCAATGTTGTATATAGCAGGCAAGTGTTTTGAGTTCAGATTTCTAAAGGAAAGGGGGAGAGAGTTCTTTCCTTGACATTGGCTCTGGGTAGTGTTGTGTGTCTGCTGTTGCTGATCTCCTGTATTTCCAGCCTCTCTCTCTTCCACTGGAGCCCTTGCTCCCCGTCTGCATCAGGCATGCCACCTCTTCAGTGACTCCTTCCTCTCTATGAGTTTGTGGGGTCTCCTTTACCTGGGTATTCCCTTTACTGGACTAGTTTCCTGCTTGAGTCTCTCTATTTTAAACTTACAGAATGATGCTTTTGCACTGCCTGGAGCCAACACTCAGTCAGGATCATGCAGCCAAAGCACTGTAGAGAAACAGGAACAGCTTCCCTCACACATACTGTGATCCCCTTAGTAGTACTCCCTGGCCACCTTTTAGGAAAAGGTCATATTTAGCTAGCTGAGTTACTTGCCAAATCTTTTGTAGGTCCTAAGCCAAAGCCTCTGACACAAACAGAACTGGTATGCGACAAAGTGATACTTAATTATTCAATCAGTTTCTATTCCAACTCAAGCTAGCTGAGGAAGAATAAACGATGCAAAATGCTGGCTCCCCAAAACATTTGGCTGATCGATCCCTTTATTTCTGGATCTAAACAGTGTTCCAAACTAATATGCATTCAAGCTTGCATTAAATATTCCTGTTGCTGATCCAAGTCTCTTGCTCTGCATATTTGGAAGCCCCTTTGCTGATTGCCTCTCAGCAGGGGTGGTGACAGCTGTCCTGGGGCTGATGGCTGCACCCTCCAGCTGCTGGGACCGGAGAGAGCTCAGCATCACGCAAATGCAAGAGCTAAATTTTGCCTAAGGGTAAAAAAATTTGGGGGGGNATGAGATTGGCACATCAGCTCACGGCGGCTGGGGGAAGGGACAGTGCTGCAGATTGCCGGGCAGCTGCTCAGCACTGCCAGCTTTGCCTGCCAGCAGTTAGGCTTTGGATTTTTATTTTCTCTTGAAATCTCTTGAGGGGTAAGATGCTAGAGTGCAGTGAAGAACAGGACTGCAAATCACTGGCCTGTCTGGCTGTAATGATTTGAGGGCATGATGTTATGTTGCAAGTGCTTCCCCTTCTGCATCCCCCTCTGGCAGGCACCCCAGCTGTGCCGTGCCCTGCTGTACTGTGACCTACCCAGCACAGGGAGGCCACAGCCAGCCTTGCAGCCAGCTCTGCCAGGGAGGGGAAAGAGAACCCAGCCCTAAACCCCATCCATTTGCCGCTTCACATTGAAATCCTGTAAGAAAGAGCACGGCAGGAAAGATCGACATGGTCAGTAAATCCCATTAGCATTGCACAATACCTTGTGTGCTCTCCAAGATCCCTTGTCAAAGTGAGGGATTTTTTTCTATAGGGAAAGTAGGTGATTCAGTGCGGCTGAAACCAGGCTGCTCTTTCTGCTTGGTGCTGGGGGAAACAGCCTGACACATTGCTGAACAAGATCCACCTCTTGTGCATCCAGGAGTTACATCTGACTCAAAGGCCAAGCAGAATAAGCATGTGAACCTTTCTCATAGCTGACATTGTAGAAATTTTCCAGTTGGTTGGGCATGGAAATACGGGGCATTTCCAGGTATGTATAAGATGATACATGTCAGTAGCCCCACTATGGAGAGTAGGCTGCTGCTGAGATGGGGTGCAGGAGACTCCTTGATACATCAGCAAGACTGGGGCCTTTGCACTTCAAATAACTTTTTCAGTGCTTTTCCCCTGCCATTTTGTCAGCAGCCAGTAAGCTTCATTGAGAGAGGGCCCCAGGGCTGGGACTGGCATTGCTCCAGAGGAGTTGCTCTGCTCTTCTCTGCAGAATTGAGATCAACCTGGTGCTCCTCCATTTGGTCCCTGTGGATCATGGTGCCAGCTCATCATGGCCAACACAGTCTGAAGAGGTGGCAGGAGGGGCTTGGGGTGTCCATGGCTATCGAACATGGTCCTGCCTCCCTGGGCATGCAGAGGTCCTTGGAAACCTGCAGTTATTATGCACGGTACATGCCAGGCAGCAGCAGTAAGTACAGGCATATTGTCAAGGGCTCAGTCTAGAAAAAATTACTAGAGCAGATGAAAGGAGGACAGGGGAAGGGATTTCAACCACTTTATTTAAAGTCACATTTAGTTTCTTGGCAAGGGAGGCCATAGAGAATATTTTTCAGACACCCAGCTACCCTGAAAGATTTGAATCTGACATGGCTACCACTTCTTTCTGACTTGAAACACAGGAGAGAGAAGGGAGGATATCTGTGAGGCAGATCTGAGCACTGTGAGTCATGCTTATCACCATTCCACTAATGCATCTAATTTGGACAATTATGTTAAACTTGATGTTAACCTTCCCCACAGTTCTTTGAAAGCAAACTGAAGTCTCTTCTGGCCAGGGGGATATAATCCTCCATCTTCCATGATTACTATCAAAGGGCCAGCGTGCAGCTTAATTTGTTATTGGTTGCAAGGTATGCTCAGATCTCAGGGGGGTTGTAATAGTGCAAATATATATATTTAGTAATGAGTAATTATTAAATAGCTCCATAATCTGTGGTTCTCCCTTCCTCCTTGATGTGTTCTCTTCCCAGCCACAAAGCACAGGAACCCTCGAGAGTTCCTTTATGTCATCCTAAAACCATTACTCCAACACTTTGTTCTGTTCATTCTTTTTCTCTAGATTATAGCTGCATGTTCAGACTAAAAACTATATCAGGCAGAGACCTTACCCACACTATATGTGAAAAATGTTTGCAACAGAATAAAAATATTGCTAACAAAATACGGTAGTAATTGAGTAGTCATTGAATTTTAGAACCTAGGGGTAAAAGTAGATGCATTACTTAGTCTTCTGACACAAGGATAAACACAAGTCTGCTGCAGCACACACCATGTCCTGATGGGACATGAGAAACAGAGGGTGTTGAAGTGGTTGCCAGAGAGAGACCATAGGGAGGAGAAACTGGGAAAGACCAGCACAGACTGCTCCTTTGTGGGAGGAACTGGCCTGTGGGCAAGGGCACCCCCAGAGTTCACCCTTGGTGTTTGTTAATATTGTCACCCTCTTTATATGATACTTTTTTGTTGATTTCGCCATTGTTGGTATTATCATTATTGGGTATTGTCACCCTGTGACTGCAGACATGGTGCGAAGTAGCTTAATTGAGGCAGCAGATGGGTATAAGAGCTGCTTCTGCAGCCTCCTGGCTCACATCTGCCAATGGCAGTGCCATTGCTGGCGGCAGCAGAGACAGCAGCACAGGTCCTCTGCTGCTGCCACGGCTCGAGAGCTGACAGTGTGCAGCAAGGAGCCCTGCACACAGCCATGGGCTGCAATGGCTCCAGCTCCTGCAACCAGACCTTCCTAGTGTGTCACTTGGGAGCGAGGGATCCCCTCTGGTCACACCGCGTTTCGCCCAAGTTGCATCCAGCAGCATTTAAGGACAAGGAACTCATTAGTTGCAAAGTATTTTCCCTCACCCCACTGAATAATCTTTTCTGACATCATGGGTAGGATCACTAAATCATCTCTTCTCAAAGTGTTTCCCCTCTGAACTAACAGGGAAGGAGCAAGATGCAGCTGCTGGGCACAGAAAGGACAAGGATGGGGTTTTTTTTGAGGGCCAGCAAATGCTTCAAGAGCTAGTCACAACACCCTTTCATCGATTTTGTTCAGCACTCAGCAAATCTGAAGCCATTGATTGTCCACTGAATAGTCTGTAGAGCTCTGCTTTTGCTGAGTTGTATGTGGAACTGAGCCAAAAGGAGAAGAAATAATTAACAGTCTGCCCTGTCCATATGTTTAAAATACACTGCAAAATGAAAACAGTCCTGTGGAGAGTTCTCTGCATTAAAGCTTTTCTGTCATGTGGGGCTGGAATATTTCCTCTGTTCCTTAGGGGGGAACTTAGGACAATATTTGAGAAGCCAGAGTTACTATTAGTTTTAAGGCTCTTTCTTTCCAGTTCTTTCAATTCATTATTCATCCTTTGTATGCCTGTATAAAAACGAATTAAGTTATTGTATTAATTGAAACTACTTCAGATGTTCAGAATTCATAAGTACAGTAAGAAAAAACTGAAATGAACTTAGATCTTGATAGCACAATCTGGAAAACAGAAGGATCCTGTTTAAAGACAGACATTTACTGAAACTTTATGGTCCAGACCAATTTATTTAAAATAGATTTGACATCACCAGACCCAAACACATTTAAAGCAACTTACTGGGTTTGAATTTCTTGGGAAATAAATAACATTCAAAAGCCTGTTAATAATAGGTCCTTGTATGACAAGGAAGGAATTCCTGTCAGTCTCTGCTGATGTGATATGGAATGTATGTATCCATGTGAAGGCTTCCTGTGCCTGTTTAAATGACTAATTTAAGAAATCTCCTAAGAAATCCTAATAGCTCCTTTCCTCCTATCAGAGCCTGTTGGCCTCATTATCAGACTCGCTGCAATTGCGTTCTGGTGATTCACCAGTGCAAAGCAAAGGAGATCGAAGCAGAACCAGCCAGCAAAGGATCCTCACCTCCCTGAGTAATCTGAGTAACTACACATCCAGTTGAAGGACCTGCACAAAAATCCAAACTCTCCTCTTGTTGCTGCTGATGTCCTCCCCATGGCTATTCTGGCCCCTTGCATCAAGAGTCTATGAAGTAAAACTGGCATAGCCAGCGTGGTTTAGGAGAGATCCCAAGATCAGTTACACAGCCTGCACTGAACGTTACCTCGGTGGTACTCTCAGTAGAAAAGCCAAGTGCTGAGCAACCTACAGAGCAGCCAGCAGCGTGACCCTTAAACATGGTCCTCTGGATTTGCTTCACCCTTTTGGCCCTTTGGACTCATGTTCAGGTCTGCTGGCAAAGCCAAGTAGAGATTTCATTGGCACAACCCAGGCTGCACCTGTAGACATTAATCTCTCTAATCATTAATCTGGCACCTTGCAGTGCAAATACTCCAAGTGGATGCATAGCCCTCTGGGTTGGCTGGACGTGGATCAAATATTCCTTGTGGAATCCCAAACATCTGCTTGGCACTGGCACTGCTGGACCTGGCACATTGATTGTCCTTAAGGGTAAGCTAACTATTAGTTCCCCAAACAGCTGGGGATGGTTGTTGTATAACATCAGCACCCTCTCTCTGCTTTCCATGTCTCAAGGGCTTATTTTTTTCTGTGGTCCCTTGTCCCACAGCTCTGACTGGTATGGCAGGTTTGCACAGAGCCCTGCTTGTGTGTTATGTGTTCACAGCTGGAACACAGCTAGAGCTGCCTGTGGTGGCAGGGATAGCAAAAACTTCAGTGTCAATCCTCTACCTTCTGGGAAAAAAATGTGAACAAAGTGTATCTAGGGCTAAGAGACACATATCACTGGGTGAGCAGGAGCAGTGACAAAACCTTCTCCTCTGAGAAGATAAAATATTCTGTTTTCTTCAAGGGAATCAATGCTCTTGTCCTGCCATTTTTTCCCAGCACAGCCCATGTGTCCCTGCTCATTGCTGCCCAGGCCTCTTCTCTAGTTGTGAATGCCAGAATATAGTGGCATAACACAAATTTCACCTTTCTTTTATTTTTCCACTAACTGAAAGGTCAAAATAAATTGAATTAAAGAACTATGTGGATAATTCAGTAATTAAAATCTTGCGAGGAGGTGTAAAAGCTTATCACAAAAATAAATAGTTACCCAGTGACTTCATTACATTAAGAACTGTATATGCTGCATAATATAATAGGACCCTAGGGAGCTGAAACCACTGAGAAGTTATAAGCCATAGTTGAAATCATAGGAGAAACTTCACCTTGCTGTCATGGTCCAGGCCAAGGAGCAGCCTGGGAAGCTGATCTCTGGGCACAGATGCCATCCTGACATCCTCCTAAACTGAATAACATGCATGCCCTTGGATACTGTCTACCATCTGCGTATGTGCAGACTCCATTTCCTGAGCTGCCCAGCTCAGAGGCCAGGGGCAGTAGAAGGAGTGGGGGCAGGTAAGCTGGAAGTCCTCTGTGTTGTAACCAGACCCATGTGAGGAATTTGCTCTGGGAATTAGGTTGTTAGGTAGAGTCAGAAAGGCTGAACAGGAGTCTGCACACAAATTGGAAAGGGGGGTATCAGGGAAGTAAGGAAAGTCATTATCGTATCAGTAATGGCATTTAAATCATTCTACCCTAATCTTGTCCAAAGAGGAAAAGCTGGCAGGCATCTCCTGGCAGCAGAGTAGGAATGTCCTGCAGAACAGGTTGTACCTCTCTTCTTCCACAGGCAGAACAGGGTTCAGCAGAGAAAAATTCTTTGGGATTCTTGAGTATTCTCCCAGCACCCTTACTGTTGTTGAAGGCAAGAGTCAACCATTCCTCCAAGTTTCAGGCCGCCAAAAGAATAGGTCTGGATGGGGCTATCATAACTCGCAGCAAGGCAGGAGCAACTCTGCTGCAACAGCCCTTTGTAGACACAGAGATGTCCTGTGAGGTGAGCATAGCTCGACATGGACAATGAGCAGCCTCAGGAGAGCTATTAGGTACAGTTTTATAGATCTGGAAGTGTCTCACTGCTTAAATAACTGGTACCTAGCTTTTAAATCAAACCACAAGTCCTTGGTAATCCCTGGTAACTGCACCTTACAGGTGGTTATTGAGCAGTAGTCACAGTAAGATTTTCAGTGATGTCAAAATCAGCCTAAAGGTAAGGGGGAAAATACACAGGTAGGATATTTAAATAACAGCAACATTGTTATTTAAATAAGGAAACGCACCTTTCTGAAGCAGCTGTAAGGACAGTTAAGTCTTAGCTAAACTGAGGGCCTCGGAGCTAAAAGAGATACCTCCACTGAGTGTTGAGGAGAAGGAGCCCAGGGAGAACCAGTGGATGACAGTTGTTCATAATACAACTTACACATGGGAAAAAAGAAACCCTGTCTTTTGTTAGAACTATTTTTTTTTTCTGTTAAATCATTTTGATCCTGGTGGGGTCATCACATTAAAATAGTTCTTTGCATTGCATAGTTAAATTTCTGTTATCCTCAGATACTGAATTTTCTACTGATCCTCCAGGGCAGCCAGTCTGAATGAGAAAGGGTAGAGGGCCCCTTGTCCAGCCTTTTTAATTTTAATTTATTGCAGTCAGTACTGTCCTTTACCACGGCATAGCTAGGGGGAAGGGAAGAGAGTTGAGCTTTCAGCTGGGGGATTGCAGTAACCTTGGTGTTCAAACACATAGCCAGTGCACAGCAAGAATCTGCTTTGCCTCTTATATGCTTTTCCCCACAATACTAAATGAATTCATTTTCTTAAAACAGGTCTTCCTAATCCAAGTATCTATTTTAGATACAAAGTCAACATTATGAAGTGCAACACCTAGCATTTTATACTAATGAGTTGTGAAAAGAAGCTATCAAAAGCTGAATCTCTTCTGTGTTCTTAAACAACTGTTTTTCACTCACCTAAATAGTAGATGTGTTATTAGTAACTGGAGCAATACAGTCCTGCTATTTGCAAAGCCCCATCAGCTCAGATATTTAGTAAGCTTTGGAATTAAATAACCCATTTTCAACATCTACTTTTTGCAGCAGATCAGTTTTAAAGGGGAGGAATCTGCTTTCAAATAATATGAAAGGAAGTAAAAATTGTTCACCAAGTATGAGAAACCTAAATTTTCTGAATCATTTTATGTTTGTGATGGTAAATTCCACCCTAAAAATTGTACATTTCACCCTATAAACCTTCACATTATCAGTATGTAAACTGATCAAATGTGAAAAATGTGATAGTGTCTACAGGCCTCAATAAAATTACCTTCTTTTGTGTTGGAAAGGTCTGCAAGGTAACCATGCTGGTACAGTATTATTTCCCACCAATCAGAAAATCTTCTGGGTTTACAGATCCCTGCATTTTGGTCATTAACAAGGCTCTTATTTGAACCATTAAATCACACCATGGTCCCCCAATTCAGCAAGATGCTTCAGCACTGAATCCGAGCTTTAATGCCAAATAAACAAGCATATCATACTGTTTTGCCATTTAGGCTGCTATACAAAATGAAATAAAATGCATCTAGCTTAAATGTGTTCATTAAACATTCTGTGTAAGCACACAAAATTACAATCTTAGTATTGTGTAATGAAATCATAACTGCTGCCTGTAATAATCTCAGCATAATTCTTCCTGCTTTCCCAAGGAAGCAGTGTCAGACTTCTCTGAAATCTGCTCTATAAAAGCAATTAAGTCATGAAAAAACAAACAAGAAAGGTCAATCAGGACTGAGCCCTCAGCATGCAAACATTATTATGCTCCTAGAAATCTGACTTTTGTTTGTGTTCCCATCTCAGGATTCATTCCTGTACCATCTCTTCCTTCCAGTGTGCTCTTCTGGCTGTTGATTGGAAGATCTTGCAATACTCAGCATCATTACAAGTTATGACTTCACTGCTGTCTATTGGTGCGTGTAGGTTAATGGCTCTTTGCCAGCCTCTTGAAGTTGCTATCCAAACCTTCAGTTTCTCATGTATGAAAGCCAGAAAAGTCTAGATAGCACTCAGAATGCCAAAAAACCTCTGATGTTGGCTTTCTTCATATGTCAGATGATGCACTGTCAGCAGTGTTCACAAAGGCTGAACACCAAGAAACCCACACCAGGCATGTACTGGTCTTCTTACAACCCATATTGAAATATCTTGCAGACTTTTGTTTCTTGCTAAAAATGGGAGAAAACTCTCTTTTCAGCTTATTATCAAGCATAGGTCTTCATTAATGACTATTAAAGCTATCTAACCAATCTTTTTGCCCATCCCTGCCTGGTGGGTCAGGCAGAGATGTGAGTATAGTGCTGCTGGTTTGCATTCACCCTCTGGGCGTTGCTGTCCCTGGGCAGAAGTCAGTATCACTCTCTCAGCAAGGTGCACACTACCATAGTCATTGAGGGCAGAGGTACAAAACCTGGCTTAGGATGGGTGGGAGCTCTGAATCTAGGTGGCAGCAGGTTGAGCCCTGTCCCTGCTGTTTCCCTCTGAAGCAGCCTGAGGAGTGCCCAGCCTGGCACTGGCACCAGTGGCAGCCTTAGTGCTACCCCAGAAGGTGGAAGAGCTCTAGCCAGGACTAGACTCAAAGCTGTGCTTACCAGAGCATTTAGGCATGCTCAGAGAAGCACAGGTGAGTGCTGTCCGTCCCCTTTGCCTTCCTTTTCAGCTTCATCAGCTGCCTTACTTTAAGGCTGAAAAGTTCCAAGGGAGAATGGTGTGTCACAAAACCGGCTTGCACCTCATGCTTCAATGGCCCTGAGCAAGCTTCTGTTTCTAGTCCTTTCCCCATCTGCTGTTGTAGGCAGCTGAGCCCTCTTAGCCAGCAAGGTTTCCAGCTGAACCCCGGGCACAAAGAGACCCCTGCTTAGGTCAGTGGACTCTTGGTCTTTGAGGCCTCCAAGAGGCTGGCCAGGGAGCCACCCAGCCTGCTCTGTGTCCCTGCTGGGCATACAGCCCCTACCCGGATTAATGAGCCCTTCTGTTCACTAGGTTATTGCTGGTTCTAAAACAAAGCAGGAAAGCAGCGCTTTGGTTGGGAGGGAGGATATGCTAAGGAAACGTGCCTGAAGGAATAGGCCGTTATCGCTTTTGCATTGAGATTGAGAAGCCCTGAGGAGGAGACAAGGAGGAGGCTGGGAAAGCAGACCTAGAGCCATTTGAAGTGGACAGACCAGATTTATAGCGCTAGACACTGATAGCAGGGATGATGCTCTTTGATTTGCAGTCTCTGTGTTTGCCTGATTAGCAGAGTGACATGTAAACACTTGGTAGGGAAGCTTGACATAAAGCTAAAAGCAGCAAGAGCTGAAGTTGCAGGCCGATTGCAGGAAAGCTTGGAGCCTTGTTATTTTAATTGTGTCTGGACTTAAGATTTTGGGCTCAAGCTTAGTGCTTTTGGCAAATCCAGTTCTCATTCTGAGTCAAAAAGCTGCTACTCTTATGATATTACAGAGCATATTTGCAACATATTTTTCAGCCCACGGCTCCTCCTGCAATTTCTCAGGTTTTCATAGTCCTCCATTCAATTCTTTGCAGTCTGAGGAACACCAATGCTGCCATAGCCCTAAGAAGAAAACCTTAATTTAAAAACAAAAACATAGAGGCAGTTGCACAGAAATCCTCACCTGTGTCTTGATGCCAATGGCTACCTGAAATAAATGAAACAGGCTGTTGTATTGCCTAGCTGTATTTGGTTAACACTATGCCAGAGAAATATTTCATTCTGTTAAAAAACGAGAAACAGAGCAAGTTTGGGACGCTTGAAAATATTTTTCAGTATGAGCAGAATGTGGCCCAATCTAGTTTAAAAGAAAAGGAGAAAAATTGAACTACCATTTCAGCATTCAAACACATTCAATTTATTTTAGAATTAATTGTAGCAAAACTGAAGTTTGAAAGCAGAGAGAGGAAAATCTTAAAGAAAAGGAAATAAAATAACTTGGATGAGCTTTGGTTTTGTTTTGTTTGTTTTGTTGTTTGTGGGGGTTTTTTTGGGGGGGCAGGAAGATCTGTGTTTTATCACAGATCTGAGGGGTTTTTTATCACAGACCCGAGAGGGGTGGCATTCAGCTAATTGGAGAATCAAAAGAAAACAATTGTTACTTGTGATCTAAAGCTGATGTGACTCAGCTGAAGGACATCCATGGCTTGCTGCAGGCTTCAGGAGAGCTGGTTTTAGCTCTAGGAGAGACACTGTGTGCATTTCATCCTCAGAGGTACTCTGGCAATTGTGGAAAAAAGTGCCCCGGGATCTCCATCAGTTGTCAGTGGCCTTAGGACACCCAAGTCAGCGGCAGCTCAAGCTGCTTCCCTCTCAGGCTTTCTATCTGCAGCTCTGTATCTTGAGGCTCTGGCTGGAGGGACCGAGTACAAACTGTTCTCAGTACATATCCAGGATCCTATTCCCTCCCCCCATTCTTCAGACTTGTGCTCACGAGGTGGGTCAGCACCACCGTGCCCTTCTTACCGGCAGGAGACTGAGGTGTTGCCTGTGGGCAGCCTGCCAAGAGCAGCAACAAGCTCTTCCCATCAGTGCCAGGAAAACAGTCCTATTTCACACTGTGCTGGTTTATCTGTCCTAAATCTCTTTGACGCCCATAACCAGAACAGACCATCTCAAAAACTGCCCCCCACGCTCACTACAACACCATTAAATGGGAAAGGAACGGGAAGAGGAGCTGAATTCAGGTTTTACAAACAAAGTGGGTTAGGACTGAATTTGCGGCATCTAGTGAGAGGGGGCTCAACTTGCTTCTGTGAGAAAAGATGTGTTATTAATTTCACTACCTCCCCTTCTGTCTGTCATTCACATGCTCCCTCAGCATCATTTTAGTTGGCTGGGTGATCTTAAACACCACCCAAGGCAGAAATGGTCTCAAAGGTGTTCCTGAAAGATTCGGTAGCATCCGCAGCTGGGTCTAGTTAGGACAAAAACTAGTTTCATTAGCTCTGCTGTTCACAGAGTGGTTTATAATAGTGTAAATATGTTTAATACCTCACTGCTTCCGTCCTAGAAATTTGCATTTAAAAGAAGAAGGGAGCTTGCAGATTGAAATGTGTTGTTAGTCCCCCCCTAATTATATTTCTCAAAAATTCTGACACCAGGTAGGAGCACAGTACCACAGGCACGGAAGCATTCAAATTTTAGCTTTGTGTATGTGAAGGACAGAGAATGCGGTTGTTTCTTTGTATGCAGGGCTGGAAAACCCAGGTTTATTCCAAAAGATAAGCAGGGCAGTCTCTAAATGGTTCGCTGACACATGGGATTAACATAACAAATTATCACACAATGTGTTGCAGTTTGAGGCACAGAGATTAATTGCTGAAGGCCAGATGGGTATGGGTAAATACAGCCTTTTGTTGCACGAAGAGAAAGAAGGCTGAACTGCAAAGCTGCAGTAAGCAGTAGGAGAGTACGACCACTCCTCTGGTTTTTGTCTTGGCAGGGCAGAGGCAGACAGGCAGAGCAGCCTCACGGAGACCTGCCCTGATCTGAAGAACCCACCCCCGGTGCAGAGTCAGCACATGAGCACCCCCATCATCTGTCAAGGAATGAGGGGGGTCACTGCGGTGTCTGCAGGTCTCCCTACATGGCTCTCCAAGATGGTGCCACATGGCCTAGCACCACCCCTCTCCTTGCACCCTTGTTCCTGGGGCTTGCTCATTCCAGCCTGGGTACCAGTTGTACTCAAGTTGCTGCTTCTTGGCTGGCAGAGTTAAAACACCTTTTTTTCTGCTTCTGCCATTCCAGGACCTGACTAATATTCTTCTGAAGGTCATGGGTTTTTAAGAAAGCTTTGAAGTGGTTTATGGAGATGACACAAGTACAAAGTCATAGTTCATATGGTAAAAAGTTATATGTAGATTATTAATGGAAGCTGACTAGGGCAACTAATTTAAGTCATTACATTTCATGTCACCATTGAAACAGGAATGCTTGTTTACAAGAGAAGTCACCTCTATTTTAATATGGATCTAGAAACCATTGCCTACCAATTCGCTGAACATGTCTAAAAAGCCTGCTTTAGAGGATTCTGTCTTCCAAATATCACCATCTAGGGCAACATTTTGATCTGACATTTAAAACTGAATTGGTAAAATGACTGCCAGTGGGGCTAATATACAGGAATGTGCTTCAGTAACACACAAAGATTATAGAGATGTTTCCCACTGTAATTTCAGCATCGATGCATTTCAATTGATTTACCATCACAGAAAACATCTGAGCCCTAGCCCAAGTGCTTTTCTATTATGCTGATACCTTGCTTGTTGATTTAGGGAAAAAAAGAAATTAACACAAATACTATTGTATTTACTGGCATTTACAGAAGAACACATTAAAACACGGTGCTCTGGAGCACTACAATGTTGGGCAGCATTTGGTATGCATGCTGAGAGTGAATGGAGAAGGAACAGGTTTGGTAAAAGCAGGAATTGCCCATGCCACCAACAATTCTACTTCATCAAATCAAAAATACCAACGGGTTTTAAGCCCTCCCTACCGTCCACTGAAATAACACATTATCCCCCTCTTACACACATTGCAAGCCTCAGTTTCTCAGGTAATACCAAATAGGACCGTCTATACCCCAGTAAGGCACTTCTAAGCAAATCCAGTCTTATGCTTTGATGATAAATATGTTTACCTGTCTTTTTGCCACTGAAAGCCATTTAGTTGGGGAATAGATACACAGTTTGTGGAATGTGTGAAGTAGGACTTAGTACATGAAAGAGGCAAGGAGGACATCAAGAACCCAAAGACAGATCTAAGTCTTGGCCATGTGAATTGCACTCAAAAGACTGAGGAGAATTCATTGAAAGATCTGAAATACATCTGCTCAGAAATTCCCAGTCTGAATACCCAAAACAAAGAAGATTTTTTAGTAGTTGTTCAGTTTTGAGAAGGTTCTGTTGACAAAATTCCATTTAGTTGGGTTTCTTGCTAGTCCCTGAGGCAGGCTAAGGGGAAGCCGTGCTTCCAGAGTACCTGGTTTCATGGAGACCCCACCACAGAAAAGTCTCACTCAAGAGTTTCAGACTGACAGCTGCACTTCAGGGAACCTTGGAACTTGCAGAGCCAGTTCAGGCCAGGGATTTCAGAGATTAAGGTTCCCAGGCTCCTAGGAACTGGGCACGAGCTGGTTTTGTTCAGGTTGATTTTTTTAAGGGGAAAAGGCCCCCCCAAAAACAACATGCAGAATTCAGCCAGGGAGAAGCATTTGACTTTGGAAAAAAACCTTAAAATTCCAGAAGTTATTTTCTCCATGAAGTTCTGGAGTTTAGTGCTCTGGTTCTAGATTTAGCAATGTTGGAGTTCTCCATGAATGGAATTTTGACAACCTTTTATTTATCACCCTCCCACTGAGAGAACCCAAGTTCTCAAGGCACAGGAGATAATGTTGCAATTATCTGCATGACCTTCTGCCACTGATATCTCATGTTGCTGGGATGAGGCGGGGGAGAGGAGAAGGAGTTATTTTGCAAGCTATTCTGATTTTCATCCTTCCTTCCCAACCTCCCTCATAATCTTAGCAAGATAAATTTCACAGAAATCCAAGCCTACATTTCTTTGGAAACTTACTGAACAGCATGTGAGTAGTGGAACTGCTGAATCTAAGCAGCTGGTGGGTCTATTCCCTTTCATTTTTGTTTTAACTGTTGAATTTCTGCAGAGGTAAGTGTCATATTGCTTCCAATATAGACCTCTGCTTTGTAGTACTCCATGTGTATTTCCAGTCATCAGGGAAACAAAGAAATCTTGCCATATGCCTCTCTTTTCCGTAGTTCATTCTTTGTTGCTTTAAAGGAATGTAAACGGATGACATCTATTAGAATTTAAGTTGTGAAGGAAGAAATAAAGAGACGGTCAATTTCTTTTCCTTGCCAAATAATCTATATGTTCATTTTTACATAATACTGTCATCTCTAAGGATATATAGCTGTCATTACCTAAGCCAAAACTAAAAATCACCTCACAATAAAATATCTTGTCATATTTTATAGCATGAAAAAGGTTTCAGGGACAAATAGACCTGGGAAACAAAATAGTCAAAACCAATGTATGCTGACCAGGGCTGCAGCTGAATGAGCTTTTGAGCTGTAGTATTAGTGCTCACATGCAATTTAACTTTCAGAGGGAGAATTCTGTGAAAGACTGGCTAGCTATTCATTAGGCCACCATGCATTCTTTAGTTGTATTTTAAATTTAAATTTAGATGATAGGAGGCCCATTTCAGACAACTCAGTTAAAGCTAATATAGACACTGACTGATATGAGTAATTGTTTCCAGAAAAACCATTGATCTACTGCATGCACTTGAAATTCAGCTGGAGCAGAGATTTGTTAAAATTCTTTTTATTAAAAAAAACCAAAGAAAAATGGGGTCCCCAATTAGCTAAACATTATCAGGTTTGACACTTCTTACTGCTTTATGTACACAGCTTTTGAGAAAGAGGCTACTTCTTGTTGCCTTTTAGTCAAGCTGAAGAGCAAAAGATGACAAAAGGTGTGGTAGATGACAGCACATGGGCCGTTGCAGGACCATGATCCCTGTTCCTTCTGTGCCAGATGAAAGCAAACTCCAGTGCGCTAAGCCACAGTCGGGAGCTGGATGCCATGCAGGGGCATGCATGAAAGCCTTCTGCAAAGATTTGTGGTGGAAAGCTCCAGTACCTGAACTTCATTTGAATGTCTTTTGCTTTGGGTGGAATCTGACAAATACTTATGCTGCAAGTAACCATGTAAGCACTGGTAATGGGAAGAAACTATTCAGCTGAGCAATCATATTGGTGTAGAACCGAGAGAGAACACGCAACACCGATCAGGAAACTAGTTTATTTCATACAAGTCATCAAAACAAGAGATCTCTGACTGTGCCAATATTCACCAAGGATCCAAGAATGTTAAACCAAAGTTTAGTCACTGTAGAAGAGATTCACTGTTCAGATCATTCATCTTAGATGTGGGAAAGCCAAGCTCCAGCCCATGACTGAATCATTTACACAGATGATTTGTGCATGTGTCTGCTGCCTCCCCAGTGAGTGCCCCAGCCAGCAGGCTTCTGTCTCATTCCAGGAAGGGAAGATACCTGGAAAGCTTTTCATTTCATCCCAAGTAGAAGCGGGTAAAACTTTGAATTCCTGCTTTTTTTGACAGAAGAAGGTTGTGTTCCTCTTCTGACTCTGGTGTGGTGTGAAATGACATTGGGCACAGCCTTGTGCTTGCACACAATCCCACAGAACAGCTTACCACTGCTCTCTTAGCAGACAGCAGAGCGTGACTGTTGCTCACATGCTGAAATGTCAGCAAGCAGACACAGCAGCGGGGTAGGAGTGAGGCAGAAACACTGCCGAGCTGGAGAAATCCTCACTGACTGCCTTGAGCCCAGAAAGCAGCACTGAGTTTAGCAGTGAGTTGCTGGAGCAGAGGGAGGAAAACCCTCAGGCAGGAAAAGGTAGAGGAGAAAGAGGATGGAAGAAACATTTACACTATTCTTTACCAGTTGTAAAGGCAGCAAAACTTACAAGTCATCAAATTAATCTAACCAAGAGCTTTCTACTTCCCCAACCGTTTGCCACCTGTTCTAGCACGTACTTCTAAAATATATGCCTTTGTACAAGCTCTGTCCATAATTTTAGGAGATAAAGTTCTCTTCAGGAGAGGATACAGGAAGACTTGGAAGCTGCACAGGGAGGGAGGCTGTAAACACAGCAGTGCAGCCTGCAAGCCTCTCTCTGGTAGCACGTGGTGCCAGGAAGGGGATCTGGGTGCCTTTGTTGCATGGGAATATTGCTCACGCAGAGCGTGCAGTGAATGGCACCTTTGCTACCTCCTCTAGAGAAAGGTGAACCCATGAGTTTCCAGGCCTCCAGCAAATGGGTCTCCAGAGCCTGTGACAGGGCCAGGAACAGACTCAATTCCCATCTTCCTTGCGCATAACCGTGATACAGCAGAAACCCTGCCCTGTGGATCTGTGCCAGACAAATGAGTAAAGACTCATTTCCCCGCCCCCAGTGTCCTCTGTTCCCTTTCGTTTTGCAAGTCAGGAGCAAGGCAACATTTGACCCCAAGTGTGGAGAAGAAATTCCATAGTGACTTCAAAAGAAATACTGGACAAGCAGCAGAACCACTCCCATTGCCTCACATGCCTGCAGTACAAGAAGATGAGTGGCTTTTGGTTAACTGCTTATTTACATAAACAGTCACATAAGACTGGTCTGACCTAAAAAAGATGAAATAAAATGTCAAACTTACACAGTTGCAGGACTTGCGTTAACTAGGACAAAAGTGCATGACCCTCCTACAGTAAATGGTAAGGGTGGAACAGGAAAGCTGATGTTCTGTCAGGAATAGCACAGAGAAACATTTATTTCAAAATAAACAGGTAATTCTTCAGCCTCTAAAGCCAGTATATTGCTTCCCTTCCTGCCAAGCATGACTGAGTTAGGGATTATTCTTAGATGTGTGTCTGAGAGTGAAAACAATCATAACCCCTCTTCAAACCTTAAGAAAAAGTGTATCTAATGTTTTATTTAAACAGGTCTTTGCAAAATTCATTAAAATTATTCCAAGAATGCATCAACAAATGCACCAACCACCCTTAACTCAGGGGAGAGGTGACATCTGTCATGTTGTCTGTGACCAGTTCTCAAAGTTCAGTAGGTGGTTCTGGCCCTGCCCTGCTTTACTGTCATCCATGGCAGCTTTGCCTCTGACCTACACTGCAAGAGATCAGTTTAATATTTGTACAGCAAAGGAATAATGTTCTCATCGGACTGTGAATCTGGTCTGACGCAGGCTTTGGTCATATCTCCTGCATGATACCTGGCAAGCCCCAGAAACCCTTCCTAAATTTACAAGCTGTTCAAAGAGGAGCACTGTGACCATCAGGGAAGGAAGGTTTGGGGCTTAACCATCTAGTAAGTAGAAGAGTGAACCTTGCCAATGAACTTTGTTGTGGTGTAGCTTTTATATTGAACCTGTTTTTACTGATACCTTTGCCAATAATTCTTTAAGCAATCTTACAACACTCATTCACAGTACTGGGTAAGGAACTCCCAAAATAAAAAGACACTGTTTAGGTGGCTGCTTGCTCCTGAGCACATGCCCACACAAATTGCCCACAGGGAACACATCTCCATAAGCATCTCAGTTAGAGGTTAGCTCGCATTTTTGTTAGGCTGGCTCTACAAGAGAAAAAGCCTCTTCTCCTGGAGATTGCTGGATAGATTGCTTGAGCATGTAGGTTCAGTTGAAGTTCAGATTAGCATCTAGACTAAATTAACAAGACTTTTTGGTCGGCCTATTATTACTTCTCAGGTTGGGAGACCACATGAATTTCTACATCTGTGACTGAATAAGCAACCTGTAAACATGCACATGTAGGGGTTTGTCAGTAAGCATCTACTGGAACTCTGTCTTGGCCCTGATTTACTGGGAAAACCACTTATTCTTTGATTTCTTTTAAAGGTCAGATTTGCTGCATGTCATTCCAGAGAATGTAATTTCCAGACAGTTGTTATGTTTACTTTGATCCTAGAGATACTCAGTTGGAAAGAAATACCAGGAATTTAGGGGGCATAATTACTAGAATTCCTTATACCTGCCAATCTGGCTGCATTGTGGAAACTCCATTAAGTGTATTGGAGAAAACCTCAGGAAAGACACAAAGAATTTAAGCATCATTTACCTTATTAATCTGTCTAAAAGCATTGCTCCAAAGAGGAGGTCGAGTATAATTTCAATTGTTTTACAGCCACTGCTGTTAAATACCTTCAATTAAATCTCTATGACTGTATAGCATCATAATAATACCTTATACCTGAAGGGTCTTTAATCAAAAGGCCGTAATAATTTTATAAATCTCCTTTCAAAGATTAAGAAGCTAGTCTTCAAGCTGTCCCCTGAGATGGGACTAGACTTCAGAATACCTATTTTGCAGAGCACCGCCAAAGCATTCAACTGCTCTTCCTCTAGTTATGATGTCTAAGGAAAGCCCTGAAGGACTCCCACTTCAGGATCTCTTCTCATGCAGGTCTGTCTTAGCAGCCTCCACAGCCTGGTGCTTTATGTCCTGACTCCTCTCGGGCTGCAGAGAAGTTAAATACTGGAAATTCTGATGCCCGCAAAATGGATTAAGGCACTAACTGTCAGCAACAGTGCTATAGTGTAGAGGAAAAGCTACAGAAACAATATGCTTGCTTGTGATAAATATATTATAGCTGTATGGCAGCAAACATGTCTTACAAAACACAGAATATGCCAGCTGCTTTAATGTGATGCATTATTGTTAAGACTAGTCTTTAAATGCAGCACGTGCCCCACGGCTGATTACCACAAACCCTGGCATGTTGTACAAGCCTTGTACAAGGTACTTCATTTACAGATACTGCAAGTATCAGAGGAAGGAATGGCTTCTGAGATGACTCAGTCTGCAGCTGTGAGCTGCTGTGACCTCTCCTCATGGATGCTGAGGCTATGCCCTGTTCAGTTTGGATAACTGGTCTCTTTGAGGCAGGGGACAGGTTTCAGAGCTGTCTTTGATCTTTGCCCTTCCCATCATGTCCGCTTGCTGTCCTCTGTCCCCTCACTTCACCTGAGGGTGTATTGGACTACTGATTCAGGTCCCACAGCCAACCAGAGGGAGAAGTGAAGAGCCTGTGATCTCAAAGAAACCACAAAATAATTCTGCTATGACAGCTAGTGCTACACACACTTCTGTGGTGGTAAAATGGCACCTCAGCCTTCTGCTTCTGTGCAAGCAGAGATGGGATTACCTGGAGACTGCAAACGTAGTACAAATAAAGCAGCTTCTTGCTCTGTGCCTTCATTTTAACTCCTCTTTGTTTCAGCCTGCAGAACTTTTGCCAGTTTTTCTACCCACCTCTCAAAGGCAGCAGGGGGCTCAAGAGAGGGGGAGGGATGTATCAGCCTGATGCTGCAAGCCCAAGCTAATACTATCCCATGCTTGAGAAGGTTGAGTATCTTCATGCACCACTCCACTCTGAAATCAGCAGATGACAACTTTGAAAAAAATTATTCAAAATAATTGTTCAGTTATGTTCCTAAACCTACTTTTCTGGATTTGGCCCTGCCGCTCATGTCCAAACTAAGGCCAATTTGAAGCTTTGCATGTTGTAGACACTATCCATGTCCTGACCTCTCTACACATGCTACTTTGGTATTTATGAGAGAAGGGCCCAAAACTGCTTCATCCACGTGATGGTGGCTTTCCAAGGACCCCAAATGCAAGGCTGGCAGCCCTGCCATGTGCTTGTCAGGGTCACAAAAGTCCACCAACACAGACTACTAGACCAACTGCATGGTGTATTTGGACCGGACCATGGCTCACCCCTTACCTGGATGCTTGGAGAAAGGAGAGTTTCTGCAGCATCACTCCCCACCCCACCCCACCCCACCTCACCCNACCACTCCCTATCTCCTACACCCCATGAACAAGCAGGATGGCACGTTGTGAGCAGACCTGTTTACTAAGCACACAGGAATTTCCAGGACTTGCTCTCAGACAGGCCAGGAGGTTTTCTCCAGGAGACCCAGAGACTGCTATTCTGGTGTTATTGTGTGCAGAGTTCTCAGCATTTCATGGGTCATGTAAAATGGCATTTAAGTTTGCTAATCCTTTTAAACTCCTGCACTGGTTCTTTTCATTAGGTTACTATACCCAGCAATTACATATGCAGGGCAATGGAAAGCTCAGCTTTTCTCTCTCCTCTGGCTCAAATTCTCAATACTTTGGCAAAACAGAAACAGCCCACTGTATGGAGTCTGTCACCTTAATTTTGTGGATTTTGTCATTAAAAGGCAGGTTTTTGCATAAAAATGTTAACACAAGGGTAGCCAAATGCTCATCCAGCCAGCATCTTAAAAAGCAATTGCAGATACCTAGATAGGAAGAAGACAAGCAGAGATACTTCCTGTGCATATGCTCTCAGATTCATCTTGGGGCTCTGGTATTTCCAGATCTCAAAATAAATTCTTTGTACTTGGGTTGTGAAAACCAAAAAACCCAGCTGAGTTTTTTTTTTTTTTTGGACTCATATACTAGATGCTAGGGGTTAATAACATGTGGTAGTGATATGCAATTTACCAAGGCACCATATGAAACAGACCTTTCTCTTGCTTCTTCTGAGCCTCCCAAAACCTCTTGTTGGGGGAGACTACTTAAAGACTTTTTTTGACAGCCATGTTTCCATCCCTCCCAAACACCACTATCCTATGGATTACTGCAGACTTGTACTGGCTAAAAAAAGAGCTGCCAGGGAGGCATTGTCACAGGGCATTACCTAGAATAATCTCACAAGTGGGCATGGTTAAAACCTAAAGAGTGAAGGAGAGAAAAGACAGGTATCACCTGGAGCTTCATTCTTATTTTGGAAGAGCTTATCACTAGAGATGAACACTAAGGGGATGAACACCTCGCCATCTTTTGTTTTCATCCTGATGACTTGAAGCTTCTGAGGACACCAGGACTGACTGAGCCTTACTGACACCACCTTTTCCATAGTATACCTAAGTGCGAACTTCTAGATGCAGATGGCAGAACAATGAAGCCGCGTAAGGGCTCCTTGCTCCACAGATTTGAGCAGCATGGGTGAAGTATCACCATGAGTGGCTCTGCTGCTTGCAGCTCTGGAGCAGCAGTGCGTGGTGCAGACATAGCTTCCCTGTCCTGCCCAACCTGCTGTACACCCCTGTGGGTGAGGGTCTGTAGTGATGCAGAGACCCCAGGCAGGTGCAAAGGAGAGCCCCTTTATTCCCAAAACTAGGCCTTTTTAAGCAGTTATCCCACTATCAGTTTTAAAACATAACAAATATAATTCAAGCAAACCACCGTACACCATGATGTGAACACATGATGGTTATAGAACTTGTTTTTCTACCCCTAATTCAGCTGAGTCTCTTTCCCACAGTCCTTTTCTACTTAACTGAAGTAACAGGCCCGAGCCATGATTTCACAAGGTCTTCCCTTTGTAAAGTTTTGCTTATCAGTAACACACCCCAGAGAGTTTTCCACTCCACTGCATTCCCAGGAGCTGCAGCAACACCATTACTCTTTATTTCCTATGGAATCTCCTGAAAATATCTTCCAGCTTTCTTAGTCCTATCACCCAGCATTGCCCTCACAGTCACATGTACAACGTATACTGCAGTGCAAGGTCACACAGCAGCAGGCTGACATGGCAGAGACTTTATTTTCTCATGGCTGCAGTGGAAGCGACTGTATGACACGTAGGAACAGGTTTTCTGCATATGAATGGCAAGAATGAACATGGTTGTCAGAGTTGCCAGCCCTTGTATGAGATGGACTCTGCTCGATCCCTTTCTACTTATGATTTTTTCCAAGCTGGCCGTGAAGAAAACAGTCCGAAAGAAATATTGTTGCAACAGGCTGGAATCTTGCACACCTGATATGTGATCGACCCAGCTGGGGCTTCTGGTCCAGAACTGTCTGGGCTGAGTCAGCAATTTAGCACTCCTGGGTGCCTGAGGCCAGGAGTGTGTTTCCCTGTCTGAAAGGACAATATAGATCTCTGTATGTCTGGAAGTTAAGGCCAGAGCTTGGCTGGCATGAAGAGGGGCATGCTCTCCTGGCAATGCAGCCCTAAGGCATCATGGCTGAAGGAGCCAGAGGGAAATACAAGGGTTTTACAGAGGCTGGCTGAGTGATTTATACAAAACCCATCAGCAGAGTATACAGGATCCTTGGGTTCACCTTCATCTTCTGAATTCTTAGGCAAAGATCACTCGTTCAGATCTAATTTCTTCAACTGTAGGTGAGAAAAAAACCCAGTAAAGTCTCAGTCACCACAGATTTTTCTTTTCCTGTGTGAGTTTCCTCCTCTCCAAATTGTGAAGAGGTAGTTTGTGCATCACGAATGCCCTTGTCACAGTATCTGAAGGATTTCCTGTCAGACAGCAAAGAACACACGAGCACAGAAGCAACTGACAGCAAAGGAGATAAACAAAGCCCTCTGAGGGTGGTGGAGCAGTGGAACACCTCATTGCAGGGAAAGTGTCTTCCCCCTGTCCTTGGTAGTCACCCATGGGTGAAGAAAAATATCCTGAAACCCAGCAGTGCCTAAAGTGATTCTTCCCTAAAGTATAGCACCCTTCGCATGGGTGGCCATTTCAGCTCCTTTCCTTCATCTTAGTAGGGCTTGAATATGGCTTTAAACTGGTCAAGATGGGGTAGAGAGCAAAACATGGTAAGAAAGAGGTGCAGGTGGAAGTAATACTGGGCTGGAAGAGCAAGTTTGCTGAGAAAAGCAGCCAAGAATAATCCTGTAGAACTTTTCTCTCATTTGTGCTGTATTAGTAAGAAAAGAAGGCATATTCAAGTGTGCAGCTGCTACTATATTACTTTAACTTCTCCAGTCTGAGCCAACACCACAACTCAGTAATGCAGGCATCCTAGTAACTTTTTCCCATTACCTGGAATCACCAAGGGACTACCTGGACAAAAAGGCACCCAGCTGCAGCACAGTGTTTCTGCTTTGCCTGCCACATATTGCTAACGCTTCTCTCAGATGAGTCAGTAGACACTGAGGACCTGTTGGATTGATGAACAGGCAAAGCCACATAAATCCTACAAAAACAGTTACCCTAAGATGTCATACACTTCCTCCCTGACCTTGTCACCTCCCAGCTTTCCTGCACCTGCAGAGGCCCAAGCACTGGAGACTAACCAGTGTATCACATTTGAAGATAACCAACATAGAGACAACATATATTGTCTCTACCCGTTGGGAAGCCTCAGCCCAATCACACCCTTAACTTCACGGTGAACTTGTCAGATTGGACAATGGAGCAGAACTACCATCAACCTGCCCTATTTGAAATCATCACCTCCACCCTTCCCATCACCTACACAGACACTTTTCCTCAGGAAGCAATTACATTGCCATTGGCTTTAACAAAAGTTATTCAGTGTCTGAATTGGCCTGCAAAAAGGCCAGCATCAGACAGGCACATTCATTACAGACTCACCCATTAATAGAACCCTCCCTCATCCAGAGGGCTTAGCCCACATGAAAGTCCAGCCTTTTGGGGGTTGTTTGCAGCATTGAGTTCTCCAAACAATGTGCTCATAGTACAACTCACATTGATCAAACAGGTTAGCCATTAAACAACCTCTTCACTGTCAAGATTTACACACAGAGTCCTTTCCTCTCTTAAGATGTAAAAGACCATCCTTTAAGGTATGAAGCCTAAATAAACTCCGCTGCACGTGTTATTAGACACATGATGGGAACTGCTGTCTGACTGAGGGCTGTTCTGGGCCAAGGAATGAAGCAAAAGAAGAGCTGGCATGGCTCAGAGCATGGCCAAGATGTATCAAATCCTATGTCCCAACAGGGAAACCAAATACCTTTGTGCTTTATGACTTAGAATTTTCATTTTTCACATCCTGAAGTTTTTTTAACCTCATTTTCTTTGGAAACAAGGCTTAGGATGTGCCTTGTTTTATGTGTATGTGTGTATGACCCTACAGACTTTTCAAGTTATTGGCCAGTTTCAGCAAAATTTAACAGATTAAAATCTAAAGTTTTCACAGGTTTTGTGGAAACTGACTTCTGAGAAAAAGCCCAGAGACCTGAGTCAGTGGCAGCATGAGATCACCTGGTATTAGCTATCAGTGACTACACTTTAGAAAGGGTCCTTAGAAGTGCTGAAAATCTTCTTTCAGATGTTATGAAAATACAGTAATTCAGTGACTTGCATATTAGCTTCCCAAGGGTACGGCCAGCCTTGAGCTGAACATCTGTAAGAGATCAGTCCTTCATTCTGGCACTCCAAAAGCTCTTGTTTGAGTTCTTACAGACCTTGACTTCCATCCTACTCCCTAACTCTGTAGATTCAGCTCTTCCAGTCCTTCTCACTTATTTCCTTCCGTGTTCCAATGCCATTTGTTTTGTCAATTTTGTGATAACTAGGTGCCTGGATGGATCTGAATGTGGCATGAAAATAAACTCCCTGATGAATAATGCGTCTCTCTAACTCTTACCTTCCCTCCCTTGAGAGTGAAATGTTGTCACAGTTGTTTTCACCTTTACATTCAGCCAGCTGAAGAAAACTGCTGGCATCTACACCTCGTGCAGTCCCTTGGAGAGGCCAGGTTTGCAAATTCATGCCTCCTTATGCCTGCATCATCACTGCAAGTTGGTAGCTTTTTCTGTGAGCAATACAAACAGTGGATCTCTCTTCTCCTTCTGCAAAAGTCTGGTAAGCAGAGGAATGGCAATTTAATTTTTGCCCTGATTTTCAAGCAAAGATTGTGGATGGATTAGTTCAAAGAAGAGGAATATTTTTTGCACATCAGCAAAATGAATGAGAGAAGACAAGGCATTTTGTCAGCAAAATGTGATGGCAAATTCTGTTGTGAAGTGTCCAAACTCTTAAGATTTTTTTAAGTCCTTAGCTCTTGCAGAGACATGGTGCTTACTCAGGTCACTGAGAATTTCTACCTGAGCACAGATTGAATGGAATGAATAGGTTTCAGATACAGCCCCAGGAGGCTGAAACCCTTATTTCAGAATTTGGTTTGTTCTAGTACATGCAATAGAAGTTGCAAGTGACTCTTTTGGGTACTTTCCTACGTTTTTCCTTTTCTATAGATAGGGAGCCTATGGAACAAGATGAAAAGTGACCACCTCCTAACCCAGGGACAGGAATAGCCCAAAGGGTTGCCATTCAAGTTTTTCCAATCTCCACCCTGCCAGGATAATGTACTGCCCGCTGTGAAGCTACCTCTGGGCTAAAAGGGCCGTGCAGCCCCCATGCTGATTTGGGAGTTTGGCCTTTCTGCTGTGGCTGCCAAAAGTGACATGAGTTAGTGCTAGGTTTGCTTTCTATTAACAGCTGTGCTGAGATCATGAGGTTTCTTAAGCTCTCAGTGTCCGACTGAAAACTTTCAGTCAGCAGTGCTGTTTTCTGATGGAATCGCACTGGTGACCTAGAGGTGAAAGATGATTTCATCTGCGTTTCCACTAAAACAACTTCATGGCTGAGAGTTCATTCTAATCCATAATCTCTGTGGAAGCAGTCCTAGAAGTGAATATGAACTTGTGTGTTGCATCTACGCACAACAGTGCGCCTTTGAACATCTGCACTCGAATGCGAAGACCTGAACTACTCAGAGTGAGTGATTTAGACATTTGTAATTATGGCACAGCCTGGCTTTATTAAGGCTATTCATTAATGAACTTTGAAGTTTACTTAAAATGCATAGAAGTGGAGTTAATATGAGGCAGGTTCAATTTCAAATTAATAGTTGGAATCCATTAAAAGGGCAGTCACAGAAATACTGGGGATCCATGAAGTCTGTCATTATGCCATATTCTGATAGAAAGCAAAAAGTTCTAAAAGTGCACATGGCAGTCATACAAGGAGTTCTGACTGAACCTCTCTGCCCACTAAACACAGGCCTAGGCTAACTCTGCGAAGTAGTTGAACTGATACCAGAACACAGCTGTTCTTACTGAAGGTGACAGGTAACAAGTCTGTCCACCAGTCTGTCCACAAATAAGTATAATGGAATAATAGAATATGCTGAGTTAGAAGTATCCATCAGGATCATCAAGTCCAACTCCTGGTCCTGCACTGAATATTACAAGAATCACACCATGTGCATGAGAGCCATATCCAAATGCTTTTTGAACTCTGTCAGGCTGGTGCTATGACCACTTCCCTGGGGAGCCTGTTCCAATGCTCAGTCACCCTTTAGGTGAAAAAACCTTTTCCTGATACCTAACCTAAACCTCCTCTGACGCAGTTTCATGCTGTTAGATAGAGTTTTTTGCTAAAATGATTTAAAAAATCATGGCAATCATTTTTCAGTACATCTCAGTAAATTTCATGAGCACTCTGAAACACCAGTGAGACAGTTTCTGATGCTGCCTTCTTCCTCCTCCTGGTTTCTCAACACCAAAATTGGAGATGGGCTCAAGTCTTGATTTAGATACAAACCTGGTTTACAGGTTAGCTTTGGCCTAAATCCACAAATGCATCCTCCTTAATATTGTAATCCAGGTCTGACGTGCTTTTGAAGCAAATCTCCTAGTCCTGGCTACTGCCTGTTATTTCGTTTACATTGCAAAGAGGTCTCAGGGCACATGAGACCCCTCTCAGATGGAACGAGGCAGTAGGATGCATTCCCACTGTCAATGACTACTGGACCCTGCCTAATGAGAAGCAGAGGCATCATGATAGCTAACATGATCACTGCATCCTCAGCACCAGTGGTTCAGATCAGCAGACCCACCCAGGCCCTGCAGCACTGTCTAAACCAGACATGATATAGATGCCGTAGCATAGAAACATCTGAGCAGACATTAGGCACAAAGCAGGTTGCTCTGTGGGGTTTACACTCCTTAAAATGTGTGTGTTCATATTGCAAGAGAAGGACATATGCATTGCTGTCATGAGTAGAGACCACGGCCATTGCTCAATGTAATCTTGTTTCAGACTATAAAGGGAATATTAGAAATGCTGTTCTCATGCACTGGCAAAACTGAGAGCAGGATGTCAGCACAAATGATTCCTGCTGCATTTCCTGGGCTTGATTATGGAAGTGTGTTTGTGTGAAAAATACCGCAAGCAGAGGTGGGTTTGGAAGGCACAAAGTGCTGGGTGTTGTTGCAGATCTCAAAGCTGTCCATACAACGGCCAAAATGTGTGCCTGGTTTGCCTTGGGAGCCCAAGGGACCCTTGACATAAGTGCCTGCCTACAGAGCAAGGCACCTTCAGGCATGTCCCCCCGGGCAGTCAGCCAGCTGTCTTCGAGGCCTCCTGTTGTTGGAGGGGCGGCTGGCAGCAGGGCAGGGCAGTTTGGGATGGCCTTCTCCGAGCACAGCCAGTACCTCCCAGCTTGTCTGTACGGCAGTGCTGCTGCCAGCAGCCTGCCTCTGACTCCTCTCGAACCAGTGGTTTGAACTGCAGCAAGGAAACGCTTCCTGACCCCTTGTAAAAATGTGATTTAATCTTAACTGTTCCAGTAGGCTGTAGTCTGCTAAACACACAAGGCAGATTAAGCCTGTTAAGATCCTTGTTTACTAAAGATGATTAACAATGGCTTTAGGAGTTGTATGTAAACTGCGGTTTAGCAAGACTGGAATAAATATATACGCAATATTTTCCCACCTTAGGTTTAGTTATGATATAGGAAATAAGGGGACCACAAAAGCATTGGAGATGGGAAGATTAAGAAGTAAACTCTGGGTTTTCTGTTAGCAGTGTTTATCATGACAGTCTTATCACAAATGGCCAGTAGATTAATTTGTCACCTCATACAGGATAATACAACTGTGTATAGTTCAACATTATTTAATATGAACACAAATACTGATTACCTTTACAGCTGTAGAGTATTTGAAATTAAAAGCTGCAGAACTTTCCGGAGACATTAAAATTATTTTGTATTAGCATGAGATAGGAAGAAATAAGATTATAGGAGAGGCTGTGACTCACACTGGGGTTGTAGGAATGAATGTCCATCCATATCGAAACTTATACCTGCACAGGTCCTGAGATCCTCTCTGAAACAATCTCTAAAATTTGTTGGGTAGGGTTTTTTTTCTCCTAGTAGGCTGCCTACCTACACGTCCTGCATCACATTCTGTTTTTGAAACAGAATGTTTTGTCTCCCTAGCTTGTTATCCACATAATCACACAATTACTGATTTCTGTGTCATTGTTGCCCATGATTTCTGCATGCCATTAGCTCTTTTTCATTGCTCTGTGCTCATTGCATTCCATGTTTACCTGTATAAGTAAAATTCTTCTCCTCCACTGCAAGTTCCCAGTTTCTCTGCAGTGGGTTTCTCCCAGTGTCACAGTTGCCAGGGCATGGCTAGGGGTCAAGAGGCATCAGAGCTTAACTTTCATCATATGGTAATAAAAGCGCCTTCTTTGGCCGAGTGCCCACCTGCTGCAGCTGAGACTCTGCTGAAATGAATGCAAGGCAGTCCTGGTTTAAACAAAGCCCTGGGCACTTCTGCAGCGCACACCAACACAGTTCTGTTAGTGCCCAGGAAGACAAGGCATCCCTGCCAGCTCCTTTGAGTCCTTTGCACCCTAGTGATCAGTGTAACGAGCAAGCTGAGTCTCTCTTCACTCGCTGTGCACTACAGAGCAGATGACAAGATGGGCTCATTAGGTCTTTCACATTAAAAATGCCAACAAATATTTGACATGAACCATCCTTTCTCACAATACATATGAACTTGCAGGAAAAAATAAACAAAAAAATCCACAGCCTGTCTATATTCCTTAGCTGTCTTAATACAGACGTGCTGTCTGATGCCCCACCTGCTCCAGTGTGCCTGCAGCGTATACCAACCAAAGGACTTGGGCAGGTATGGTATCCTCCTCAGCAATGGAAATGAGGATAGCAGTAACTTTTTTCAGCTATCCAAGATGAAAAACAAAAGAGATACAAAAGTGACAGCAGTGACAGCCCTCTGTCATAAGGTCCCGAAAACTGCTGCAAATAAAAGGATGAGTGAAAAATTAAAGGTTGATGGATGGTTTGCTGTTTAACATGGGGCAGTTAATCCCTCAGGAGAGGCATCTTCTATGTTACACTTGGCCAACACACACATACCAACAAGCCTCAGAGGCACAGCGGGCCTGGCAGATCTGCTTCTGGCTTTGCAGTCCCTGACACTCCTCTCCCTACACACTTTGGAATCCCGCCAGCCCCAGACACTATTTGATTACACGCTGGGGGTGGCAGCGAAGGTGTGCCATGAGGGAGGCAGAGTTTGGCTCTTGCTGTGAGGGTGACACTTTGAGAGGTGCAGGCTACCCCCCACCAAGGGGTTACACCATTTCAGGCTCCCTAGGGCAATGAGGCTGTGCGCAGACCAGATCACCTTGGCTTAACTGGGGTTACTCCTGCACCGCCCTGCAGGGCTGATTTTCCCTGAGATTGAATATCCCTGCAACCACCTCATGAAAATAGATATCATCTGAATGCTGACCAGCCCCAAAAGGTATTTATGAGACTCGTATAATTAAACATTCATAACTTCAGCAGAAATATAGAGATGAAAATGCAAGATGTAATTACAAAGCATTATTATGGTGATAGTGTGACTAAGAGTGAAGTGATCCAAGAGGAACAGCTCTCCAGCCTTACACCTTTTTGTCAAGTTCTTTCACTCCTTAGGGATTAGCAATTGAGAAAGCTGGTGGGCTAAGTTTGATGTATGTTGCCTTATTTATCATTTGCCCATCTGCATTTCTTATGAGCACTGCTGAGCATGGCAAGTGGGACCCTCTCCTCCTGTGTTCCAGGACATGAGGACTTCCAGTGACAAGGCATTTACTCACCAAGAACCATTAAGAGGGAAGGAAGTCTCTGGAGAACCTGCCTGCTCACTGTGTGAACCACGGTTTTCATTAGCTTCATGAGTAACAGCTGAAATACGAGATGAAGACCAAAGCAGAGCCTTATCAGTTAAAGTGTCATCCATGGTTATGAAACACACACTGTTCACATTTGGGCTGCTCTCTACTCTTTGGCATCTCAAACTGCTGGTAAAAAACAAAGTCTTGAGCAAGAGCAGGACTTGTTCAAAGGAGCGTTAGCAGAGTGTGTTGGAATAGGCAGATTAAGAGCACTTTTTCCTTGTCTGAGGGTGGAAATGCAGCTCAGAGCAGTATGCCCAAGGCATCTCTTAAATATTTGGAGGTGGAACTGTCTGTACCTCTCCATCACTTCACCCTGGACAGATTTAAATAACAGTTACAAAACCAAAGCAAAGTGAAACTGAATATTGGTATCCTATCCTGCACCACAGGAGGAGATGCTGCCTCTGCTCCCAGTTCGTTTACATACTCCTCCCTGGGTAAGCATCACCCCAACACAGTGTGAATACTGAGGATGGTGAAGAACCCAGCCACATCTGGCACCACTAGCTGCATCTGCACCAGGACACAAAGCAGGGTAGGGCATGAGCACTGACTCTTAACTTCTGAGTGTTCATACCACCACATGTTGAGCATTCTGATGATTCTGGCCCATGGCAGCTAGTCCCCACCAGGCAGCAGCTCCGGAGAACATAAGGTGAGGAGAATGTAATCCTGTTTTGAGGACTGAGAAAATTCAGTAGCAAAAGCAATGAGTTGTAATACCTCAGTTTGCCTCAGCGTTCAAAAATGGTCTCTGGGATGAGTTATTTATTTGTATAAAGAGCTGCTGGTAGCCTGAGCACAGAGACTGTGGCCAGAGCAGGCCTGGAGCACAGACTAGTCTCTTATCTATACAAAATGTCCTGCTAGAGCTGGAAAGAGGTTTTAATCTCATTCTGCTTTACCTTCTGTGTGTAAACCCAAGATATGATGCTCAAGGGCTGTCACTGTAGCTGTTGGTTTCAAGTGTCTACCCCATGGCACTGCTCCTGCAAGAAACTGAGCCCCCTTTCTTCACAATAACTATCATGGGTGGGAGAACAGAGTCCTGGCTGAGAGGGCACCAGACACAGAGCTGATGGCATGGACAGCTCTCCCCATCCTCTCCCAGCAACCTGCTGGGTGACTCTGAGACCCTTGGGTATGGCTTTTCTGTCAAGACAAGCTGAAGAGTTAATCTGGCAGGTAGACCCAGCTTGAATTACATGATCTGAATTCAGATTGAGTAAGTGTAATTAGATGATGAGAACCTCATGGCAGGGCGTGCCCTAGTTTCAGTCAAAGGTGGAACATTATTAAGTACCATTTACATCCAGAGAAACACCCACTTTTGAAATCGCTGATGTCAGTAACACATGCTTTGCATTTAACTCACTCAGTGAAATGGGAAGTCAGCAGCAGAACACAGAGTTTCTAATTTGCTTGCTGCCAACACAGTGATTAATGAGTTTCAAAACACCCCACCAGCCAATTTTGATGGATACTAACCCTTTAATAGGAATCTCTGGCTGGATCCTTGTTACTCAGATTTAGTGCTCAGACCAGTTAGACCATAAATTATTTTCGCTCTGGGAAAAAGAGCAAGCTTCTCCAAGATAAGCAACTCAGGTTTTTGTTTCATAGAGACCAGCTGCAGGAGCAGGGACGCAGTACATTTTGTGCTCCTTGCTGATCAACATGCAATCAGGAACAATCACTCTGCACCATAGGCCACCCTTCTTTGGGAGGGTGGAGGAAAGGCCAAGGGCAAAAAACTTCTAAACCTCAATTTAAGAAGCATGCTAAGGCAGTGAGCCCAAAATGTACACCTTCACAAAATGGACATGTTGTAGTATATTACTAGTAATAAAAACAATTCTGATCCATCTGCAATATTGCAAGAGTTTATGGTGATTTAAAATGAGGCAGAGATTTGTCTTCCCCTCATGAAACTACTGGGGAAGAATACGGTGCAGTAACTGCACCTCTCTTGTTAGTTTGCTTATGTTTAATTTAACTCAGATGTTAAATACAAAATGAGCAAAGAGAATTCTCTTCCCCAGAGTGAAGGAGAACAGGTGGAAAAAACATTTGGGGGTTTCCTGTATTTGCATATCCTCTGTTTAAAATTTTGGGCATAAATTAACTCCCGTGCCCCTTGAAAAAGAAGAATGTTTCTTCTATTACCTGTTGCACAACCGCAGCCGTTGCCAGTGCAGGAGCCTCTCCAGTATCCAGATGAAGAGGAGTGTGAGAAGCCAGTCCCAATTACTGCATAGGAAAAAGGTGCAAGCACTCCTGTAGCTGGCATGTATTGAATAATTATTCTAACAGAAGAATAATGTGCAAAAATATTTGACCAAATTACTTTTTATTACAGTGAAGTGGAGCATGGTGGCTGGGGCACAATGAGATTTCCACATAAGATCAGATCATCTGTCCACCCATCCCAGATGTCTGCCTCTGGCCATAACAGGAATAGCTTTAAGCCAAGTGTGCTGCTGCTCACTTAGGGCCCTGTATTGAATTATACTCATTTAAAGCTCCCCAGAGGAGCTTAGTGTCTGACTTTGGCAAAAAGAGAGGAAGGAAAGAATGAACCACTGCTGAGTTTCCATCCCTGGGCAGGAGCAAACCCATCTCCTGCAACAAAGCCCCATTCTCTTACCCTGCAAATGGTTCTAGATCCAGGTTTTGCCAGGAGACGCACCACTCCTCAGCAGCACCACCACAGAAGCACCAGGACCATTTCTGAAATGTTTGAAACAAATATTCCTGCCCCAGTTTCGTGCCCCAGATCTATGTGAGTATGGATCATTTCCAACACCTGCAATGACACATCTTATTTATCTAATATAAAATGACTAGCTGCAGAGCCATCTTGTGTGACTGTCTACTTTCCTATAGTGTCAGAGCACCTTGAAAACTTGCCCTTGTCCCTTGGATGAGGGGCACAGAAGTGATGGGGATCCTTGCTACATGTATCTGGGGAAAACATTTGCCTCAGGCAGTAGTGCTGCTGTCTCCTCTACAGCTCACTCATACTGAGGGGAGAACCGCGATCAGTAGGATTCCCCTCTGTCTGTCACAATTCCTTATTCTTCCAGCCTGGCTCAAGGGGGCTGCCTTTCATTAAAGAAATGCTGAGAGTGTGGAATCGTAGTATAAGAGTAAGGAAAGAAAAGGTGTAGTATCACTGTGTGATGGAAGTGATGCCCCATCTCTTCCACCCACTTCACCCCGTTGCAGGGATTTGGAGGCTTCGCGTTGCCTCCAGGAGTGAAGAGTGGAGCAGAGAATAAGAGGAGGTGACAACAGAATAGCCAAGGTCTGCCTAAACTGAAGTCTGGGAAATTTCTGCATTAAGGGAATCACTCTGGTCTCTATTCTAGAGCTTACAATACATACTCCCCATCTCTATGTTGGTTTGTGGAGCATGTCTGTAATTCCTGCTGATTTCATGCACCACAGAGCTTCTCACAAATCTGTGCTTCCACAGGGCAGCTGACACCGGGGGTTGATGCTGCACAAGGGTCTGTGGCAGCAAACGCCTGTGCAGGGGCTGTTAACCTGCAGGGTCTTTGTCAGAGTTACTTCAAACATGAAGTATCACTGCAGCAGCTCCCACAGACCTGTCCATGGCCTGTCCTGAGTCCACCTGCAAGTGCAAAAAATGAAGCCTTTCCCCTGTCAGCTCATCAGTTAAACTTTGCTGCAGTGGCTGACAGTGGCAACAGACTTTTATATTCCAATGGACTTTTTGTCTCTGATACAAATTGGATATGTTTGTGGAGGGAGAACACACGTGCAGGTCTTGTCACTGAGACAGCTGGGGACAAGAACTGTAACTGGCAGTAGGGCCCAACCATCATCTCTCTTCTTGGGTACAGGTCCTTCTGGCCATTGGCATCATTTGTCCCCAGAGTGTCCTTGCAAGTTCCCAAGTGTGGGTTGGACTTCATGGAAATTAGAAGATGGAAACTTTCCAAGCAATAGATCAAACTGCTGCTTATGGACAAGGTATAAGTAAGGATGAAAAAGGACTCTTTCTTGGTAATGATGTTTTCTATGTCAATGTACTTCTCTAAACTTCACATAGCAATGGGAAATGTAATGTGCTCTCCCCAGGAGCTGCTCAGCTTTGCTCAGCCCTCTTCCAGCTTGAGTATTGTCCTCAAGCATGTATTGCAGATGCTGAGGAAGGAAAGAATCTTCAATTCCCTTATTCCCTGCAGCCATGAGGATACAGAGACAGAAGTTGCCTGGAGTTGCTTGGTACAATGTTGACTTGGCATTTCCAGCTGAGGAACTCTGTTGTCCCAGGTAAACAGCACCCTTCAGAGACAAGTGCTGGCTGGGAGCGCCTTGCCACAGTGTTGTGACTGGCCTCCCTCTTTCCAAACTCTGACCCAGCTGCCATTGTCCCAGCACTGACTCCTAGAAATTTTCCTTTAGGATGTGGGAGGACACTCTCTTAATGGCACATCAACGCCCTTCTTAATGCAGGCAGTGCTAACTCCTTTTTTCTCAAGCCTCTTCACAGGCCTTCCACTGTCTCCCAGATCAAGCTGGGTGTCAAAGCCACACAGGTTTGGGCCTGTGCAGTGAATTTGTGTCATACCACAGGAGAACAGGCCTTGTCGTGCCTGGCCTCACCCTACAGCTTTCCTCCAGTGCTCCAGCAAGCCAAGCTGCTGAAGCAGTTCATCCAAAGCCTGATGCCTGCAGAGTCTTTGGACATTCGCTGCTGTATGCCTGGAAAAATCAACCCACATACTCCAGCTCAGAAGCAGCCCAGCTGCCACAAAATACAGACCATTTAAAAGCAGGGCATTTATTTCCTGTAAGGGTCTTCTGCCCATCACCTGCTCACAACTAGATTGCTCTTCACTCCTCTCTTCCCCTCAAGCCTGTAGCACCGTGTCATGATAAATCTATGAATGGGCTGAAGGGAAGGGATATTAAAACTAATGGAAATGAAGCTGATTTTTCCTGGCAGTATTCGATTCTCAGCTCTGGCAGAGAGCAAGGGACAATAATTATTTCAGCTACTGAAATTCAGATAGGCAGTACAGAGCCTTGTGAGAATCAGGAATCCAGCAGCATCTATGATAACAGGTAAACAAGAGAAAGATGCATTCAGCTCCAGCTGTATAAAAAGCTGTCCGGGAAAGATGGCAAAGTTCGCCTTTTCTCAGGATCTGCTGGAATTGATGTCAGTGCTGATGTACCAGGCTACCTTTTAGTGTCCTCTCCATGCAATCAACATTTTTCCCTGGGTCAAGAGTTCCTTGTTACTAATGGATCAATCAGTCCAGGTTGATCATATGCCGCATCAGCTTTGTTTAGGGCTGTTGTCAGAAGCCATAAATCACACCCCAAATTTAGTTAATTCTCACAGTTAACATCATTTTTCTGTCCTTCGGTGGACATGCTAACAGCTGAGCCATCTACACAAAGTGTGTCAAAATACCTTTTCTCCTCTAAACAAAAAGATCAGTGTTATCTTTTTAGCAAGAGTCTGTGAAGATTAAATACTCAAATAATTTCCTAGTCAAGGTGAATTTCAAGAATGTCTCTGTCAGTAGCCCCAACCCAAATACAGGGATTGATCATCTCATTATACCCCTTACAACAAGAAAACTCATGTAAAAAACATTTTTTGGCTCTTATCCAAGTGCAATAAGGCACAATTCCCTTCTAACACAGGTAGCAAAAGCTCCTTTTGACTCAGTGATTTGATCTGAGTTGGCATTTTATACTTCTGCTTATCAGTTTGCATAGATTTCTCCATTTGTTACACTTGTAAAGCAATTATATTTAGTAGATAATCACTACAATGAACTTGAAAATTTGCTGTTTGTGACCACAACAATTGCTTTCTAGTGGCTACTTGGGCGCACCTTTAAAGTCTAGCCTGGTTAAGCACATTCAGCTGAAAACAGTATTCTTCTTCTTGCTCCTATTTGTCCTATAAGGGACATGCATCCCCTGATCTAGTTACGTCTAACCCCTTTTTAAAGACAAAACTGCTGCAGGACACTTTCAAAGTACTGAGGCTGTCAACCAGAGTCTGGATGTTCCTGATACATGGAAAACTAATATGGGAGGATATGTTTCAACAAAAATAGTAGCTTCTGCAAGATAGTACTTTTCCCAAAGTTTCACCTTCTGTGTCAAGTAGCTGAAACATCCAGGTCTCTGTAGACCATAGGCACTGTCTGGTTTTCCACTGTTTTTTTTTTTTTTGCACAGTCCTCAAAGTCCTGGCCATCCATCGTGATAACAAAAATAAAATAATGGTCTTAGGTTTAAGTAAGAGGTACCTTTTATACAGGGAGGTAAATACTCACGGACAAAGCTAGTCTGGAAGAAGTGAGTACATGGTGCAGTAGTGCCCAGTGGGGTGGTGGCACAGCTCGGCCGTGGGTAGGAGAGTCTGGTGACATATTCTGAAGGACACAGTAAGAGCTGAAGTCCTTCCCAATGAAAAAGCAGACTGAAAGAGAAACCCTAGCCTAATTATTTCCTCACAGAATATTATTCAAGAATCATTCCCACTATCATTTTACCGTAAAGCTTAGAGCTTCTCCCACCGGTGTTACAACTAAGGCTTATCTTGAATATTGCAACAGTAAAACACTTTTATAGAACTTTTTTGTCCTTTAGCCAGATAACTCCAGATGACTTTTTCCTGTCAAAAGGCTTGCGAAAATCTGGCTCTAAGTTAGATTTCAGTACAATCATTGTCCCAAAACACTTATTTTAAACTTGAGGTAATAAGCAACATGTCACGAATGGGAAAAAATATCTTGCTTATAAAAGTATAATACATCTTTAATATGCCCTCTAAAATGCAGTAAAGCAACTCTTCCTTACACACAAAACAGTGGTAACTCAATGCTATTCCTGTGATTAGAGTGCAATAACCCCAAGATAAGTGTATTCCTAAACATGGTACTTGCTATTCACCTTAAACCCCATTGATTGTTGCTTCCAGACATACTGTTGTTTTCTATCTGGCATACATCAAAGCAAGTGACACCCACATGAACTCGAAAAGCCATTAAAATCCCACATAGTTTCCCTTCAAAGGGCATTTATGGAAATAGCAGGATCTATAAGCCATTAGAGAAAGACAAGAATAGATTCTCTTAGAATTGTTTTTCATCCTTTCCACTTGTCAACCTCAGAGACTTTGCAGGAGGCTTAAAAAGCTACAGAAACTGCGCTTAATGAATCATCTGCAAAAAGGTATAAATGTTGTTTACTATGAGCCTTTGAGAGCATTTTACTGATTCTTCTGAACATCAGTGTTACTTTTGTATGTAAATAAATTTGTTATTTACATTGTTGACATATTATCTGCAAATCAGAAAACAAAGACAAACACATGTTGCTTTGCATCAGCTGCTCATCTCGATACAATGGGGTGAAACTGGAGAGCCTCAATAATGTGTCTGAGAGAGAGGATGTTTCTACATTGTGTGGCTTTGCTAGGAACTTGCTCACCAGCCATGAACTGGCTCCCAGCCAGCTGCCTCTGGTTATCCTGCCCCAAGGAGAGGTATGGTCCACAATACCCTGTTCTCATTCTCCACCAAAATGCAGTTGCTTGAGCTGAAATGGTTTCAACCTCTTCAACCTGAAAGAAGGGCAGATTTGTGTTTTCTCCTGCAGTTCTTCCACGTGGGAGGTACTTTGCTAAATTAGTCTGCTAGCAAGGTAACAGTTTAAACAAAAATCCATGAAATGCCACTAATACTTTCTAAACTTGAGAGAGTACACTCATGTGGTTGTGTACTTCTGACCTTGACATTGTGAGCTCCTTGAGGCCAACTTTTTAGCCTGAAATAAAGCTTAGTCCATTGCAAGCAAAAGAAAAACAGCAAAGCCTGAAATCATTCTTCATTTCTTAGGTACTCATTCCCCTATCAACTTCTGTAGGAATGAGTTTGTGAGGCCATGAGCTGGGTATGAGGAAGCCCCAAGAAACTTTGCTCTTCTTTCCTCACACCAAGAGCATTTCAGAGCTGACCATTGATTTTGACCCAAAAATCAGGAAAAGAGCTTTAATCAGGCAATTGGCAGTCCTCTGGCACACCTGCCATATGCACATCATCGATAGCCCAGGTTAACCCCACAGGCATCCAGTCACAGGACTTGGTTGCAGTTGGCAGGGTGAGGAACGCTTACACAGCATATTGACTCCAAATAGAGCTGACTGAAACAGTTTGGTAGAAATGTTTATTCACCTAAAAAATAAACAGTTTCAGATGAAAGGAAACTCTTTACAAATGAAGTCACATTTGTTAAAGTTTCACACACACCTCCCAGTTTTCCCTCCCATGGTAAGCTTTGGGAAACTAAGGGAAATTGTTCTGTTATCTTATGAAACAAGATTTGCTAAATACCACTGACCCACATTCATTTTGCAAGAATAAAAACTGCCCTGCATGAAAGAAAACATTTTGTTTTGGGCCGGACAAAGTGTTTCATTGAATCTTAAACACATTTTACACAAGGCCTCTTTCTGTGACAAATCTAAAGCATTTTCATGCTGACTTGACACAAAATTGCTAATTTTTTTGCACTGTTCCAAGGATCTGGGATTCTGTCTAGAAACCAGGAAACATTGAAATAATTACTGTTTTTGAGATGGCTTGGAGCTACTTCTCATACTTCAAGAAATCCCCTTGTAATAAAAACTGCTGCCAGGCAAAATTCATCAGGCTGCATTAGGAGAACTTGGGATGAATTTTGAGTATGCTCAGGTCAGATTTCAAGTTCAATCTGACAAGCCTGTGGCTGTAAACTAGCAAGAACTGTCAGCTTTGAATATGTATCCATTTGGGCTGTACAGAGTATTGGGTCCGGTTATTGAGACACGGACTGGCAGAACTGAAGTCACAAGGACTGAAATTTTATTGAAAACCTGAAGTTAGTTTTTACAGTTCCCCAAACTGAACTCCCTGTGGTATGACCTTATAGAAATAAATGCGTTAAATGTTTTTCCCTAAAGAAAACTCCATTGAAATAAGGCCTCTCAGCATGACAATTCTGTCATTTAGTTCCTCTTTTCTATGTAGGTCATATTAAAATACACATCTACATCATTTTGAAAACATCTCAACCTCCCCCCTGGGTAGCATCACTGATTCGAGTTGCACCTCTAGGTATAAACCACAAAAAGCTCTTTGTGAGATGATGGCTACACAGACACATTGTGAAAGAAAGTCTGAAAATGGTCCAGAACACTGTCAACACTTTCAGTTTCAGAGGCTTCCTTCAGCCACTGGTCTTGCGTCTACTTTCCTAATGCAGACTAACATCTCATAGAAACAATGAAGATTGTGCATGAGTATAGATGATATAAAATTAGAGAAAAAGACCTAGGTAAATGTGTGGGAAAAAAACACAAAGTATGTGTTGCACTGTTCAGCACAGCTCAGCAAATAGCTGATTTTCCAGATTCATAATTAAAAAAAACAAGAAGAGGAGAAAATGAATTCAACTGATAGCATATGGAAAATGGTCAGGGATTTTTGTCAAGTAAAATTTTAAAACTTACTTTATTTATACTGAAAATTTGTTCATTTTTGTTATGGTCAAAAGCTATATTATGGGCCTATATAAACCTTGCTGATTTAATCCTTTTAAAATATAATCATTAAAGTGGAATTAGTTTTTAAATTAAAACTGTACTCCAGAATGAATATCAGAGTCTTTAATTAAAAAATACCAGAAGGAAATTCATCCATTTCCCCCCCAATTCTCCATTTAAAATAAACTGGCTTGTTTTGTTGTTGTTGTTGTTTTTAGTGGTTTTTTACCCCCTCCCCAAATTCACAATAATTGAAAAATGTTTTTGGTGAATGTATGTTAAAAAAGGAATACTCTCAATTTTCTTTGATTGTTTATATACATTTCACCAAATCATTGTGGCTGATTTTAAGGGTCCTCACTGGGCATTAAGATATGTTTGATTGATTTTTTTAAACATAAAGGTTTCAGACATCCTAAGGGCCCAGCTGAACTGTCTATGGTCTGTCATAAATTATGGGTCAGATGGAAAACGACAAGATAATAAATAAATGCTTTTTATTTCACCAAGAATATAGAATACATCCTATAGAGGAGCAAAGCTGAGGTCTCGGACAGGGAGTTCCTGCTGAGCAGATCCTCCACATGTGAAGTGACAGCAGACTGGACCTGAGGGACCCAGGGCAGCAGAAGCTAGCTAGGCCACCCAGAAGTGCTCAGGGGAGAAGTGTGACACCTGCACAGCATTTTCCCTGCCTGCAAGGAGGAGCACAAGCAGACAGGGTGGTGTCAGGGATGGCAGAGGAGCTTGGCACCACCTGGTGCTGCACCTGTGCTAGGACAGAAGCCACCTCAAGCTCTCTTGTCACAGCCCAGCTGTGAAGACTTTTCACTCTGCCCGCGCTTCCTGGGTGCAGGAGTTTCCCAGGGTGCCACAAGGTTCCTCCTGGAGACTTAGCCTTGTATTTACTCATCCAACAGTGTAGGATGATGGGAAGCATCACCAGCCAGGATGAAGGAAGGAATTAGTGTCCCGTGGCTGGATGCTGCGCCTGCTGCCAGAGGTGGAGCTCCACCAGCCAGCTGGCTGAAGCTTGCAGCTCCCTCCCAGCCCAAAGGGGCAATCCTGTGTATGGGGATGGACCGCAGAGCCACCACCATTCCAGCTAATGTTGAGTTAACTCTGCAGTGTAGGAGAGCTGGTTCCTCCCCTCAGACCTTAGAGTGGCTCTCTGCTCTGCAGCTGAGACCTGCTGCTGCTGGAGGCTACAGACACTCCATGGCGTCCTTGGGTGGGATTGTCATACTTTGTACCAGGCACTGGCCGCTTGTCCAGACACAGGGACACACGGCTAATGGGCATGAAGTTGGGCTGACATGTGTGAGTTGGTGCTCAGTTCCCCAGGTAAAAAGCTCTGGGTGTCTGAAATCACAAAATTCACAGCACACGGTGTTTGCAAAATGAAATGACATTGTGACTGTCTGCCTACAGCACCCGTTTTCAGGTATGTTCAGAGGTTGAACAAATCCAGAAAGTAAAAAAAAGAAACCCAATACAGAAACAACCAACCCAAAAAAAAACCCCAAAAAATGCCAAAACCCAAAACAATAACAACAACAACAACAAAACCAAAACAAAGCAGAACAAACAAAAACCCCCACCAAACCAAAAAAACTACTTCAAAAAATAGCCAAAAAATCCACTTAGATGACGCTGTCTTGCAAAATAAGATGAGATGACACATGTTACAACAGCTGATGGGATTTCAAGTATGGGAACTTATAAATTCAGTTCATGGCCTCAAAGAACAATGAAAACACCCATGAGGTGAAAAATGGAGTTTTCCAAGGTCTTTTTCTTACCATAGTGCAGTAATTCATGTGCAGTTAAGATATGCAGCATGTGTATCTAATTCGCTTAGGTGTCAATCAGAAATAATTGTGACAGTCAATGAAGCTATGCCAGTTAAAGAGATAAAGAAGAGCATAGCTCCCCAAGTCTCTCCAGCTTACTATTACTGACAGTATTGCAGACTCAATGCATTTTTAGAAACACAGGTTTTGTGACATAGTTGCAATAGTTGGAATAATTTTGCATTTTTAAATTTCTTTTTATAAAACAAGATCTTACATTCTAAAAATGAAACTTCCCTTGAGTTCTTTCCCCTGATAGTGCTCCCATGCCAGAGAAAGCAGCTCTCTGAGTGTAGTAGCATTGTTGTCTAACCTGATTCCATATTTACTAATTTAATTTGGGATGGTCTGGAAGAAACACTCTTGGATGTGATCATTGGTCCTCAGGGAAAAGCCCTCTCCTGACAGCAAATGTGTCTATTTTTGAGCAGTTCACGGCCTCTGCGATCTCTGGTTCCGTATGGGCTTAACTTCATGCAGAGTATGCAACTACACATTCTTTTTAGGGTCCAGTGTGACTTGTTTAAACATGAACCATTATTAATATGTGTCAGGATACATGCACTGTAGTAAGTCACGCTGACAAAACGGGAGTTACTGCAGGCACTACTGCCCTGCAAAAAATATAAAACTTATTCATCAACACACCCTGGTGTGCTCTTTTAAATTTGGCATAGCATGATAAGATGGATGTGTAATTGAACTGACAGGTTCAATGTTAAGGAGCAGTTGATTCTGAAACTTGGGGAAACCTATGTACGCACACAGACCACTCTCAAACGAGGAAACAATATTACTGTAAAACAGCTTTTCCTCCCACACTCACAAAATGTTCATGGCCTTTAATTTTTTTTTTTTTGCCTTGATGGCCAGTATGGATTTGCATTCCTTGCACAGACTTGGGGTATTTTATAGAGCAGGTCTACTAGCGCTTGAAAAACATTTATTTTAAATGCTGGACAGTAGCCCATTTTCACAGAACGTATTTCATTTGTCCCCACCACAGTTATATATTGTCAAGAGCACTATTATCAGCCAATAACTGCACCTCATTTCACTTCCTTGCTGCATCTTATCACAAGCCAAGTGCTGACATCCTTGCGTGACTATAACTCCTTCTGCAATGACTGATGAAAGTAAAACTGCCAAAGCTCTGTAGATGAAGATATCCATGGTATTGAATTCAGGCTGAGTTCACGGTGATTTCAGATGATGTGAATTAAACGCATGAGAGAAATCTCTTCAGAAAAGGTGGGGCTATTTTCCAGAATATTGCACATCTTCCTAATTACAGAGCCATTGATTGCACAAAGCCACCATGCTGCATCCATCACAGGCAGCATGATCCAGCAATTGGAACAAGGGACTGCAAGTCATCATCAGAATTCGAATTTCTGTACACGTGGTCTTCCATTTCCCAGGAGTCACTCACCCATCCATAAAGCAGGGGCTTTAATAAATTGTTAATAATAATCAGGCCATATAGGTTTGCAAAGCACTTACCAGTGTCAATCTAGAAAATATTATGAATTGTGTTGACTTTTTGCATTTGGAAGCTATGCAGCATTCTGATCCACTACTTAGCTGTAACCTGTGCAATGCTTTCAATGTCAGGGCACTAAATTTTTTTGTGCTGTAGAAATCTGTGCTAGAGGCTGTAGGATGTAATACCCTGAGTCTTTGTAAACACGCAAAACTGATGACAGGTTTTCCTATGTCTTCTCAAAGCATTGCAGAAATAGAAGAGGAAAGGTTGGAATTCGATTCTACCCGTTTTCTAACAACATGCTTTCGCATTTCTTTGTCCAAGACCCTCATTGTCGAGATTTTTACCCTGACAGCCCCCTAAGCAGGGGTTTTCTGTCTCTCAGAGTCCCATACCAGGGTTGAAAAATGAGACGGATCCTGCAGCTAGGTCTTCAAAGATGTTTATTCTATTTCTTATCTCAAGGTCTTACAGGAGTGTCAGCGCACTAGGAGAAAACTCTGCTACAGGAACATGGAGGCAGAGGGCAAGGTCGTTTTAAAGATTTCTAATCCAATTAACTCTAAAAACATACTATATTTATGGTTTTGTGTCAATTACTATCACCTATTCTAAACATGCAATTTCTGCCTTGATTTCATTCTACCAATGTCTTTGTGCCACCGTCACAGCAGATGGAGTAGACGAAGAAGAACATAAGACAACGCCCAAAATTCTCCATCTTGCTCTGATCTACTTCCATACTAAAAAACCAAAACTACAATTTTTCACCCTGTGAAAAACTAAACTAACTCTATTTTGAATCTTTATTATTTCTTAACTCATCTATAAGTGTTGGAAGTTTTTCCCATGGACTAAGGTCAAAGACTGTGCTTTCCTGGGGTCTGTGCCAGGGTCTCTGCCAGGGTTTCAGACCCCCCAGGGCAGTTTGAGGTGTTTTTCACCTGCCCTGGACTCCAACACCTCCTCACACTGGACCCACTCGAAACACAGGCAGTTATTGGCCCTGCTCCTGGGTAATTTTGAGATAGCCTTGCTAGGCTGGCTTCCTGTTTTAGAAGTAGTAGGCACTTTATTTTTTTATATTTGTATATTTGTGCTTTGCTATATGATGCTCCTATGGTGAGAAAACACACTTCAGTATAAAATGACAAAATAGCATTACAAACCAAAAAAATTCTCATGCTCCCATTGGTTAACTGGCAGCCTATTTTTTCTACCCTGTAGAGTACTTAATATGATTCACCCTCTGCCTTTCCTTATCAGGTTTTCCCCTTCATTCAGCTGAATTCCTCTTGTTTTGCATTCTGTGCCTGTTCTTGTGCCTTATCTGTTTCCAATTTAATTGACTAGAAAAGCTCTTAAAAACATCAATGTCATTTAGATCAGACTCTGTCTCCTCTTCTCCTAAACTGCAAATAAGATGGTGTGGTATTTTCCTAATTTTGATATGGCTGTTGTAAAATCATGGCCTATGGATTGTGCAGGTTTCTGATAGGACTGCCCAGAGAGAAGCTGATGCTATCCCCACCCAACTCATGAGCAGGACTATGACCAGTTGTCAGAGCCTGCTTATATTCCTGGGGTATAAAACCCCCACATTTTGTAATGGTTCATGGAAAGCATATAATGCTCCTATTCAATACGGATGTTTGTTGAAGATGACAAGAAATATTTAAAGACTGGAGTTCATTTGTGCCCCCTTGCCTCACCAAGGAGGAGGAAATGCTTTTATTGCCAGGTTTGTCTAGCACTTGGAGCAGATACGCTCTTTGTACTGAACCAGACTGGGTTACAACCAAGCCTAAATCTTTAAGACCTGGTTCCAGCAAGCTAGGAACACCCAGAAATGTATTGGCATCATCTTTCTTTGATGAGGAAGGCCGAGGTTTCAGAGGGTACAAAGTGAACTGTGGCACTGGCCTGTCCCCAGCCAGCTCCTTGCTACATGTTGCAATTAGTCAAATCACAGTAGTGACTTTTCTTTATTTCTCCTTTAATGAGTATTTCCTGTCTCAGTGCCTTATATACTACGTGCTACTGAAAGAAAAATGCGCTGTTTAAACAATTATTCATGCCCTCCCAAATTACCTCCAACTTTGAGCTCCTGGTTTTCTCAGGGGAAAGCTGTTTTTTCTCTCTGTTCTTACAGACCCTCCAGTTTTAGGATCTCAGCTTGTGGTCACAAGGAGACACTTAAGTCAGTCCATGCAACCAAAATCCACAACCCACTCTCTCTCTGCTGCTGGGGAAAGCTATTTCCTCCATGATACTTTGATGGAATCCAGCAGTCTTCCTTTGCCCACCAGCCCCTCATGAGTATCGGCCATGTGCTGAAGAGCAAACATGGCTGGGCCCAAAACCTGTTATCCAGAGGGTCACTGATTTTCTCTAGTTCTCTCAATGGTTAAAAAGATACATTCACTGTTAAAAAGATACGCTTTGTACTCAGTTTCCAGCCATTGGTTCATGTTTTTCTGCCAAATAAATAACATTTTCATGCCTGTAAAAGAAAAAAATATTTTGTAATAATATAGCCCTTGTAGCTAAGCCTTCAAATTGTTTCTGTGGCTTCTTCTCTCACACTCTGTGAAGTTTTAATATTAAACCTGCCAAAAAATGTTGACACAACACCTGACAACTCTGTTAAATGACTCAGATTCATGTAATACGTATCCTTTTTCTGTTTTTTTCCCTGCAGACTGTTTATTCCCCTTTTTGCCTCTTCCACATTATTGCTAACAAGTTTATCATCCCTGTCTAGCAAGTGGCCTTATTCTTGTCTACACATGTGTTTGTTTCTATTATATTTCTAGTTCTTCCCTTTGTCCCTTGACTTGTGCTTTAAATAGTTACTTATTTGTCCCCCTTGATATCTACTTCCTGTGTGTGATATATCGGTTTGTTATTTTTAATTGCATTCTCTTTGCATATGAGCCAAAGAGGTCTGTTAGCCTGAGCTTTCCTCTCTCTGGAGTGTGAAAGTGCAGCTTTCTGGCCAGCTAATTAGTTCTCTTAAAGGATTCCCATTTCTCTCTCTACACCTTTCTACCCAATTAATTTCACCGGCAATTTTCTTTAATTTTGGGAAATTAGCCCTTTTGAAGAATCAAACAGCAACCATCTTTTGTCTGCCCACAGTGAATGCATTCAGGTCATGATCACTGATCCCTAGGCAACTAGCACTTCCAGATAAGTGATTAATTCATCTTCACCCATCCTAATGGGATCCAGAAGAGGGTTATCTCATGGTGACTTCAATACCTTTCCTGAGATATGTGGAAATTGTCTTCTGTAATTTTGAGAAATCCTAATGGTGTCTTACTCCTGACTGCGCAGAAGGTGTCAGCAGCCTTGTCACACCAAAGCATACGCCCTTCATTAATTAATGCCTCCCCACTGGAGTGCATGGGAAAATCCTGCAGAGAGGTTGGTTTTTATCACAAGCTTGATACACTGCATTTCCAGCTGAAAGCAACACCCAGCCCGACGGCTGGTCACCAAACCTGTGTTTGCAGCTGACGAGGGAGTAGGTGAGTGCAGCAGGGGTGAGCTGGTGCAGGGCATGGTTCACTGGCTGCCCTAGTCACTCTGAAGCTCGGGCCCTTCTCCAGATGTCACACACTTCACTTCCAGTAATTAGATCGCTGCGACAGTTTGGTACAAGAGACTGAGCCTGTGCAGCCTGTCTCTACTCCAGGAATTCAGCTTCCAGAGTCCCCCTGTGACACCCTTCCCATCCCACAGCACAGCCACCACTGCCCCCAGTTTGCCCCTGAGAAGTCATGGTCCAAGCAGAACTCTGAAAATCAGTTTTACTGGAAGAATGGAGTCCCTGCAAGGTTTTTAGCCCTTCATCAGGACAAGGCAATGCATTTTCATCCAACTATTGATGAAATAATCTCAGCATGTGAAGCTGTGAGGATTTCTATCCACACCTTTTTTACACTTTGCATCATCATCTGGTTGCTATTTTTTCTTTAAGATGTGCACTGCTAGCAGCTAACTTTTCTCCCCCCTCCCCTTTTACCACTATGCTTTTAAAGCATGTCCTGGCATTGAATTACTTGTGCTCAGCAGAAAGGTGGCTCAGTCCTTCTGAAAAACAGAGTTCTTTTCAACCTGTTCAGCTGGAAGCCAATCTCCATTCATTAGCCTGTTCCAGGGGGGGAGGGAGGTTGTGATAATTTATTAAAATATTCCTTTTCCTTCCACCAACACACTGATTCACAAGAGATAAAAATCTCCTTCTACTTGACTCTGAGCTTCTCTTCCCCTCCAAGAGTTAAATCAGCATTGATCACAGAAGGCTCATACCTATTCCAGTTGCAGAGATAATTTGTGTGTCCTGCTGACAGTGGGAAGGTGATGTTTTAATGCCAGCAGCTGCAGGTACTCTGGTATGGGCTTTCTGCCCCACGCTGGTGAGGGTGCCCCGGGTACAGCGGCAGCAGCGACTGCTCCTGGCTCTGGAATGCAGAGGATGCAGGGAGGGGGCCTGCAGCCACCAGCGCTGCGGTAGGACCCATCTGAGGCGCTGATAGTCTGAACATGTGCTCACATCTGGTAAGAAAACAAATGTCTGTCTATTCCAACCAGAGGGATGGAAGACAAGTGGATTGCATGTGGTGGTTTTGAAGAGGCAGTGGTGTCATTAGTAAGGACTGCTAGGATTTCTGGAGGTCCCTGTTCTGCTACAGAGAGTGCATAAACTTGGGCAAGTACTTGACTCTTCCTGTCACCCTATTAATTTCCCTATCCTAAACCTCTGTCCCTCAGGGCATGGGGGGATCTGGTTTTGGTAAGCTTTTGTGGGATCATTTTTACATATTTAATTGTTGCAAGCAGAAGAAAGAAAATCATGTGGCATGTTTGTATGTAGAAGTGTTTTCTGAAGTACCTGCCTTAGAAAACAGTGCACAAGGCCAACATATTAGAGCAAAGGTGAGCATTTCTGGAAAATAACCTCTTCCTTTATGTAGGAAGAGAGGTAAGCAGCTGTCTCAGATGATATTTTTCTCCCCTTAGAAGCCTTTTCAAGAAAGACGAAAGAGAATCGGCTACTTATTTTAAATTGAGTTCAGCTCTATGTCCATTGCTGTCAGTGTCACAACTCCTAGCAAGGAATGCTTAGAGAAAGAATGCAGGAACAGGACAGATGTGCAGAGCTAAAGCCGTGATTTTTCATTCTCATCTCCAGTGACCTGCACCTTCAATACTTCAGGAGTGACAAATAGTATCCTTGTACATGGTAACCCACAATAGACTCATCTTCTGTGAGTTTGTCTAATTTTTTTGTTGTCAAGAGCATTATGAAGTGACTGAAGTGATGAACTCCACAAATGTCCCATTTGAGTGACCTGATGATTTTACAGACTCCTGTAATGTTCTCCTGAAGCCACCCCTTTTCTAGGCTAAGAGACCCCTTATACTTAACATGTCTTCACACATCCTTTTCATGCAGGGATTCATCTCAGATTCTCTTACTGCAATCTTCCCTTTTCTGCCATGGCTGATGGGGCCATCAGATGTACACACAGCCTAAAAAATGCAAGTACACCCTGTATTTATTCAGGAGAATAAAAATGGATCATGATTTCTCATCCCTTTCCTTTCTTCCTAGTTCCTTATGCTCTATTTACTTTTTTGACCTCTCCAAATATCGAGCTGCCATTTCAGGAGTGCTCTTCCCCTGTCCTTGAGATCTCACTATTGAAAGGTAGAAATAGTCTGTAGTCAATTGTCAGGCACATGGAATTCAGCTTGTGCACTCTTTCTTGACAACCCATTTACATTTATCAGCACTGAATGTGGTGTCTGTATATATTTTAGCACTGTAAAGGAAGAAGTGGCTGTGTAAAAAAAGCACATCTGCCAAACCAAGCACAAGTCAGGTGAGAATCCCTAAACATTCAGCCTGTCTTAAACATCACAGCCACGTGTCTGGGCTTACCCTTCTGCATGGTGACAGATTTTGTAGGAACACAAACAGAGCCTGGGGTTGCCAAGCTCAGGCTCCTGCCCTGCATGAACGTCTTGGCTTCCAGCAATGAGAACCACATGCAGAGCCACCATCCCCTGAGGCACATCCCAGCAGCCTGCACTGTGACCAGGAAGTGTCTGGGCTAGCCATTGGGACACACTGAGGAAAAGGCTGCTTCTTAAATCATACTCCTCTTAGGAGTTCAGACATCTATTTCCAGACTGCAGGGAAGTCAATCTGTCAGACCAGGATTCACAGTCTGTAATTCTCTTTTGCATTAGATAGCTAAGCAACCCTTCCAACAGGACAGCTGGGGGAGGGATGGAGGAGGAGTGCCAGTCTTTTCTGCAAAAATATGGCTGGGGCAGAGCGCCCACACCTCACTTCAAACAGGAGAAGAGCAATACACCCCCCATGGAGTCAGCAGGAGCCATGGATTCAGTCCATCTCCAGTCTGTGAGGGTGAACCCAGCCCCGTGATCACCAATGTCGAGTGCAATCCAAGAAAGGATCATCCCTTACTCTTCCAGGTGGGGACTGACATCACCATCTGTCTTTCACAGTGACTGGCATTTTTTCTTTCCCAGGCTTCTTCTTCAGGAGTTTTATGAGTCAAATTAGGCTCATAAAAGTCTTTTCTTGCCTTATAATGAGTTTGTACATTTTCAGGTCAGAAACTTTATCTCTTGCATAACGTTCAGCACAAATGATGAGCAGTCTGTTCATAGTTACTGTTAAAACTATATCATCGGAACTTCTATTATATCTTGGCAAAGTCTTTTCTCCTCTTTGAGTACAAAGAGATGTGATTAACTGCTGCCTTTCCACACTTGGATTGAAAGGCTTTGTGGGCTTTGTCAGTAGTTAACATAATTCACAAAAACCGGAATACAACCTTGAGGCTAAACATGGCCCATTGAATTCCACAATAGGGCAATGGTTTGATCAGGGTACAGCAAAGCATGCCAGAAGCAGAAGCTTTTTGGGCCATAGCTCCTTTGGAAAGACAAAATCAACCACAATCTGCTCCATTTTATGTAAAATAGGTGCAGCCTTTAAGCTCCAGGCAAGTCGCCACTGAAGCCTTTGGCTGGACAATGTTTAGGCATCTTTGTGTAAGTGCTAATTGCCAGCTGTTGGTGACTGGAAAGTTGCCAGGGACAGAGCGACTGCAGCAGTGTTTCTGGCTAAAATACAGCTTTTACAAAATAATAATCTCAAATCTATTTAGCTCCTCGCAACAGACACATCTGTACTTGTAAGTTCTTCTGTCTAGAGCATCTGCACACAGAGATGACCTTAAAACAGCATTATAAATACAGTATATGTGACATTCAGACTGCTTATTCCATCCTCACAGTGGGAGGCAATGATAAATAGCAGCTATCTGCACAGCAGCAATTCATGATGGCTTAACACACTCACATTCATAGCCCTTTATATTTGATTTGCAACAAATCTGGATACAGAACACCAAGGCTTCTGAATAAGACCATAGGATCACATACAGTCCTATATGCTTCAGTGTTTTAAATAATAATGTAACCATCTCAGCTCTTTAACGTCTGGGATATTTGCAATATTGTGAATTGCAGATTTTCTAGTCTTGAGGATGTTTGCAGATATTCAGCTCCACAAATATATGACAGATTAAATAGTATCTTACTCTTAGAGAGAATACAAAGCCCTAAGCCAACATTTTCAACAGTGAGTTTCTACAGACAGTAGAAAGTTGGTGATAGTATTCTTAAAATTAGTTATCTGTGTGAGAAAACATCTTCAGAAGCACTTCATGGAAAATTAAGGAGGCACAGCCAGACTGCAGGAAAAGAGCCTACATTCTGGAGAGCAACACACATTCCACAGAAAAATTCAACCTGAGGATGTCCTGATGTCTCGAACACAAGACTTAGTGAAAGGTTCCTAACTCTCTCATGCCAAGAAATAAACATTTGGCTTTGAAAATAGTGATGTATTTGTGAACTTCCTCACCATCCTTGCAAGCAAATAAAGTTAATTCACAAAACCCATCATCATGCCTCTAAGCTGGTACTCATTCTGATGTTTCAACTCTTACCATACATCTTTATATCTCTCAGATTGTGTTTCTCTGTTATTTGGTTTCTCAGTGACCTTACCCCTGTAGCTCTTACACCCAAGAAAAGTGCCCCTGCCTGGTCTTGGCTCTGGAAGGCCCATGTTATTTTTGCTGCTACTGGAGAACTGAGGTCTGCTCTATCAGGTGGCCTGATAGATGCAATGTCTGATCTCCCACACTGCTCCAAGTCCAAGCTTGAAAGCTTGATGCCTCCTTTTCCTCTGCTGCCACTTGTGTCTGGGTCTGCTCTTATCAAATACAGTTCCCCAACACCAGGTCCGAAGGGCGCCCCATCAATCAGGAGGATGCCTAGGCTAAGCCTTTGCTCTCTGAAGGACACATTTCTGTTCAATTCGATTTCATTCTTTTTGATCTCAGGCCATTGCCTGTCAGTGAAGGATGTAGAACTTCCTTCAGTCTGAGACTCTCATAAAGGCACCAAGGTGCAGTATTTCACATTCCCCTAAGCAGCAAATGCACTTTAAAACTCTGATCACTTTATGGAGTGGTCACTGTATGCTCTCAGTTGTTGCAAACTGCCATGTCCAGAGTTTTGGTGACCAGCAATAGTGGTAAACATTCACGTTGTCACAAGGCACAAAAATTACAGAAGAGAGATTCACTGCGCTGGACTCTGCTTAAATAAAAAGGTATAAATTCTATTCTGTTCCTTTTATGTCCTGAGACCTCTTTTCTCACAAAATCCTGGCAGTAAATGATCATTCCCCTCAGCACCCAGTATTGCCTGCGCAGCCGTAGCTCCTGCTTCTGTTTGGGGAGGTGATCCAAACCAGCAGCTCCCCTC
>WBMY01002986.1:0-11103 GCA_013397315.1 Donacobius atricapilla
GTCTCCCGCGGCTCCCTCCAACACCCAGACACAAAGTGTATGGATGTTATTGCAAGACCACCATGCTTGTCTCAGCTGGTGGTTCTCATTAGGTTCTCACCCTAGAGGTGTTTTAAGGCCATGTGCCATCCCCAACTCCCCATATTGGCTGTCCTAGCAGCCAGGTTGGAAATTCAGAAAAACCCCAAGGCTTTGAGTCACAGCAGGCTGCAAATCCACTATTTAAGACTGGACCTAAGCCTGCTGAAGCTACCCTCCTCCCCGGCCTGCCTGGAGCTTCAAAGACCTGAATCAAACCAGCATGAGGAACTTGAGTGTTTAGAAAACTTCACTTTGGACTTGGTTTAATAATGGTATCAGTTAAAAAAAAAAATTTAAAAGCTCAATGATATCTCCTATATAGCCAAATGAGGCCAAAATAGCATGTGTATTTTCATTTAAATTCCCCGAGGGCAATGTAGATTTTTTGGTGGATGTCTAAAGCCCAAAAAACACTCCAAATTCTGCACATTTTCTTTCTTTGACAAAATAGTTACGTTTTTGGGGAAGGCAAGGACAACTTTCTTTGTGTCCAAAGTCTAAAGGAGATCTTTCCAACCAAACATATCAAACTTTACCAAACTTTTCTGTTTTTTCAACTCCCACCTATGTTACTTCACCATCTTTTTAACATGTGATGTTCACTTTCACCTAACCTTGTTCACTGTATTTGCCTGAGGTGTAACAAGTAATGTCCGTGGGGGAAGGATGAAGTATATCTGTAATTTCTAAAATCTTCCCAACAAGCAAAGTGTGCTGTAGGAAATAGGAATGATCTGAGCCTCTATGCCAGTCACAAAACGTTACAGCAACAGGGCAAGCAACTGAATTAATAATATCACTTCATTGATAGCCTTTAGTGTAAAATACCATCCCTCCTTTCAGACCCAGATGCTAAAAACTGCATTGCTTTGAACTGTTATCACCCACCCACTCCTCTGAGAAGATAAAAATCAACATCTGGGCTGCTGAGTCATATTACAAATATCCAAACAAGGTATTTACACAGTTGGTTTTGGTCCCTTGTCGCCCTGATTTTTTCAGCCTTCTCTTCTGTTTCACAGTTTCATGTTTTATGTTCTTTCGCAAGCTCTGGTCTGTAAACACTGGCCAATGTTATTGTAGTTTCAAGGAAAGTTTTCATTCTTGTTCTTAGAGATATGGACAGCTAATGGACAGTTGTCTTGACCAGTGAGATGGGGAGAGATGTCAACCTTCTCCCCCAATCCCTGGCCTTTGTAGAAATACTATATAATGGGGTCAGATTCTTTTAAATAAACTTAGTTTTTAGTTCATGCCTTCTGATCAAAGTGTGAGTGTATGTTTGTGTGTGTGTGACGAACTGCGTCACCTTCTTCCCTGAAATTCTGTGTCACTGGGCTGGCAGGAAGGTCTTTTAACTGCTTCCAGAGAAATGAGTTGCTGAGAATCAGAAAACATAAGCAGGGAGGAAAAATATAAATAAATTTGCTTTGTGAATGGGGCAAATTTCTAAACTTCTGATCAGAAGCTGTTTTTTCTCAATATAGAATCCTGAGCAACTGAGTAGATAACCCTGGAGAAACATGGCCTGGACAATAAAGCACTAGCCTGGAAATTATGAAATTTAAGCATTTTGAAACAGCAATGCTATGTATGAATAATCTGTAGCAACTCAGGTTACAGCTGTGAGCCTTAGTGTAGTGGGTTGATGCTGTCCAGATGCTGGACCCCCACCAAAACTGCTCTCTCACTTCCCTTCTCACCTGGACAGGGAAGAGAAAATATAATGAAGGGTTCATGGGTTGAGACAAGGACCGGGAGAGATCACTCATCAAATACCATAATGGGCAAAACAGGCTCAACTTGGGAAAATTAATTGAATTTATTAATAAAAAAATCAGAGCAGGATAATGAGAAGTGAAATGAGACCTTTAAAACACCTTCCTCCCACCCCTTCCTCCTTCCTAGCTCTACCTCCTTCTCCCCAGCGGTGCAGGGAGACAGGGAATAGGGATTATGGTCAGTTCATCACCCATTTTCTGCTGTTGCTCAGGGAGAGGAGTCATTCCCCTGTTCCACTGTGGGGTCCCTCCCATGGGAGAGAGTTCACTGAGAACTTCTCCAATGTGAGTCCATCCCATGGACAAGTCTCTGTAAACTGCTGCAACATGGGTCTCTCTTTCATGGGGTGCAGTCCTTCAAGGACTGCTCCACCATGCGTCGCCCACATGCTCACAAGTCCTACCAGCAAACCTGCTCATGCGTGAGTTCCTCTCTCCATGAGTCTGCAGGTCCCTGCCAGGTCTCTGCTCCAGCATGGGCCTCTCACAGTTTCACAGCCCTCTTCCAGCCATCCTCCTGCTTTGTGTGGGTCTCCTCCATGGGCTGCTGGTGGATCTCTGCATCCTCGTGGTTCTTCACGGGCTGCAGGAGGACAGATGTTTCACCATGGTCTTCACCATGGGCTGCAGAAGAATCACAGCTCTGGTGTCTAGAGCACCTCCTCCCCCTCCTTCTGCACTGACCTTGGAGTCTGCAGAGTTGTTCCTCTCACATATTCTCACTCTGTTCTTCTCTGACCACAATTACAACTGTGCAATAACTTTTTTTCTTCTTCTTAAATATATCACAGGGGCGTTACCACCATTTCTAATTGGCCCAGCCTTGACCAGTGGCTCATCCATTTTGGAGCCAGCTGGCATTGTCCCTGCCACACATGGAGGAAGCTTCCAGCAGCTTCTCACAGAAGCCACCCCTGTAGCTCCCCCGCTACCAAAACCTGGTCACACAAACCCCATACACTCAGTTTTCCCTGAAAACAGATATCCGAAGCAGTCTGGTTCTCCTCACGAAAAAAAGCTCTACTAGAAGAGATCAATGATATGGTTATCATTTTAGAAACTAAAACTTCCGAGGTGACCAGATTCATCAGTCCTTTGAGTGAAGGTCTTCTATTTTTATTACATGAAAAAGTACAATTTGCTACTCTGGGGTGATCTCAATATTCAGATCATTACAGCTGAAGATACACCTTCCATTTTTCTCTGGCTTCTTCAAGTTTTTTTAGTTTTAGTTTATACTTCCTGTTTCAACACCACACCATCTCCTTTCATTTTTAGGGCTGCAAATTTAAACAAAAAACAAAAGTATTACTGACTCAAGATCTTTTTGTATTTCTCTTGGTTTGACTAAAACCAGAGCAGGCCAAATAAAATGAAACGACACTTAGATATCACTTTGGGGCTCAAAATGCTTTGTAGACCTTAGGAACTACCTCCCTTATAGAGGATGGTGTGTGCTGTCATATTCCTTATCTGCAGGAAGGGAGACCAAAACAGAGGGAGTTTAATGACTTGATATTTTCATTTTAAGCACAAAATCCATGTTTCCAAATCTTTGGCTTGCATGCTGGATATCCATGGGGTTTGAGGTCCAAACCCCTTTAGAATCTAGACCCCAAACCTTCATGCAAAGATGATGCAGCACATGTGCTGAAAATATTAATGATTAAAACCAAACCTTTCTTGCTGAACACAGAAGGGAAAAACTCCTCTTTTGGGGGTGAACAGGGGTTCATAGCTTAGAACCATGGTCCTTGCTGCAAGGCACATTTTTGTATTGGTCTCAGATCTGCTGGCCTCTCAACATCCCCAAGACAAATAAACAATGACGAGTTTTTAACTGATTTTGATTGACTTCCCATCCTCTAGCTCAGTTTTTTTCTGGTAGAGTTGAAAATGAAGGAGACAATGTCTTTAGAGACTGCAGCTAGAGCTACTAAAGTTCCCTTGCTCCCCGACCTGTGAGGAATGCAGAGAACAAGTGCTCACTTCTGCTCACATCTTTCTCCTAATATCAGCACCTGGGAATTATTCCCTGGATCCTGCAATTTTGACCTCTTTTCCTTTCAGTGCCACTTGCACTCAGAAAACAAAAATCCAGTCCCAGGGGACTATATGGGATGTTTTACATCCCAGGACAACACTTTCAACACTTTGTTTTGGGACTGAAAAAGGAGGCAAGACAATCACCTGCTTGAGTGAGCTCTTTGAATGAGGCAAACAAGTGTCACTTTGTTCTCACTTGTACAATCCAGGCAGAGACTGAGGGTATGGGAAGGTCAAGACAGACCCATGATTTAAAGACAGGAGGATGGTTTGATGACTGAATGAGCCAAGGGCTTTACTTTCAGCTCATGGTGAGACAGAGCATTATGCAGTCAGGCATAAAATCATAGAATTGTTGAAGTTAGAAAAGACCTCTAAGATCATCCAGTCCAACTGTTAACCCATCAACAACTACTAAACCATGTCCTCAAGTGCCTCATCAACATGCCTTTTAAATATCTCCAGGGATGGTGATTCTACCACTTCCCTGGGCAGCCTGTTCCAATGCTTGACCATGCTTGCAGTGAAGAAATTTTTCCTAATATCCAAACCTTCCCTGGTGCAACTTGAGGCCATTTCTTCTTGTCCTGTCACTTATTACCTGGGAGAAGAGGCCAACCCCACCTCACTACAATCTCCTTTCATGTAGTTGCAGAGAGCAATAAGGTCCCCCCCTGAGCCTCCTTTTCTCCAGACTGAACACCCTCAGCTCCCTCAGCCACTCCTCATAGGACTTGTGCTCTAGACCCTTCCCCAGCTGCATTGCCCTTCTCTGGACGCACTCTATATTAGTGCCTCAATTTCCCCACTTTAAGGTGGTGACTGAGCTGCCTACTCCCATCACAGGCCTCCTGAATCAAGGTACAAATCTGCAGTGCTGAGCAACCAACACACCAGCCGCTTCATGGCCATAAGCTGGAAAAGAGTCATCCNTTTGTTTTGGGACTGAAAAAGGAGGCAAGACAATCACCTGCTTGAGTGAGCTCTTTGAATGAGGCAAACAAGTGTCACTTTGTTCTCACTTGTACAATCCAGGCAGAGACTGAGGGTATGGGAAGGTCAAGACAGACCCATGATTTAAAGACAGGAGGATGGTTTGATGACTGAATGAGCCAAGGGCTTTACTTTCAGCTCATGGTGAGACAGAGCATTATGCAGTCAGGCATAAAATCATAGAATTGTTGAAGTTAGAAAAGACCTCTAAGATCATCCAGTCCAACTGTTAACCCATCAACAACTACTAAACCATGTCCTCAAGTGCCTCATCAACATGCCTTTTAAATATCTCCAGGGATGGTGATTCTACCACTTCCCTGGGCAGCCTGTTCCAATGCTTGACCATGCTTGCAGTGAAGAAATTTTTCCTAATATCCAAACCTTCCCTGGTGCAACTTGAGGCCATTTCTTCTTGTCCTGTCACTTATTACCTGGGAGAAGAGGCCAACCCCACCTCACTACAATCTCCTTTCATGTAGTTGCAGAGAGCAATAAGGTCCCCCCCTGAGCCTCCTTTTCTCCAGACTGAACACCCTCAGCTCCCTCAGCCACTCCTCATAGGACTTGTGCTCTAGACCCTTCCCCAGCTGCATTGCCCTTCTCTGGACGCACTCTATATTAGTGCCTCAATTTCCCCACTTTAAGGTGGTGACTGAGCTGCCTACTCCCATCACAGGCCTCCTGAATCAAGGTACAAATCTGCAGTGCTGAGCAACCAACACACCAGCCGCTTCATGGCCATAAGCTGGAAAAGAGTCATCCATTGCCTTGCTCTGGGAGCAGGAGTATTGCCCCAATCCTGTCACCTACTTTCCACAACCAGTTGTAAACTAAGGCCAGCAGAACCCTGGCAGACTTCTGCAGACCTCACTTGAAGACAATCCACAAAGCAAGGCAAGCTCTCTTTCCCTTTGTTAAAGAACAAAATTTTGGACCTGCCGATGAACACTGAAGCTTTAACCCAACCCATATTGACTATTAAAAAAGTTACTGACTGCCTCTTGGGTATGTTTAAGGAGTACATAAGACTATGAGGAGCTAAATGCAACTCAACTTGCTGGCCATGAATAGGATATACTCCTGCCAAAACCTTCCTTTGATGCAGCTATGACATTATCCAGAAAACATTTTGTAAGCCAATCTCTGAGTTTTATTACATGAGCATATAGAAGGAAATGTAAACTCTGGGACCCTTGTGCTGCTTTTTGGCTCAAGGAACTGCTTCTTTTTGCATCTTTCTTCCCCTTCTCCACAACTTCTGAACTAAGCACAGATTTCTGAGAAGGAAATTATGTTAATTGAAAACTTTTCAGTACATTATTAGCTTTTGAAGTATTTGGGGAAGGGGGAGGCAGAAAGCTTGGGGCAGAGGGGATGTGCAAGACTAAATCTCCCTTTGGAGGAAGATGTTGGTGTGAAAGGCCATCTAACTGCTTTTGGTTACATTGGCCTGAAATTTCCTTCTCCCAGGTGTCACCATAGCTTCCCATCCACATCCAAGAGCAAGCAAGGGATGTCAGAAGGCCAGACCAAGGCAGGACTTGGTGTAGCCAACCTGTGATGCCCCAAACACAATTTCCCTCCTTTTGCTTCCACAATGACTGTAACAGCCCTGACAAGGCATGTGGGCATCGAGCATCACTTGGGCTTGAAACACACGAGTATTATCCATGCTAAAAGTGGACACACTCAAGGGTTGAGTAGCTATCATGTTTTACCAACATACCATTAAATCTCATCTGCATCATGTGCTGAAACAGCTCATCGACCTCCTGTCCAGCAAATGAGAGCTGGATCCTCACAACATCCAGATTTTTCATGATAGCACTTCCATGCAATAAGCTAGACTTACAAAGCCAGGTTGGATGGGGCTCTGAGCAATCTGGTCTAGTGGAAGGTGTCTCTGCACATGGCAGGAGGGTCATAACTAGATGATCTTTAAGGTTTTTTCCAACCCAAACCATTCTGCTTCTATGAATGCAAGACTTCTTTGGCCACAAAAAGATCAGGAATTGGTCAAATTGTGCTTGAGAGACATTTTGAGTTCAGAAGGGGAGTATTTTGATGCTGTGGTTAGATGGGAAAAATGATCAAGCAAAATGTAAGCACCAGGCTCTAGGGATTTCCACAAGTCTAAGTGCAAAGTTTTCGGAAACAGGTTTAGTCAAAATGGTGTTTTTACTGAAGTCCTCCCCTCCTTCCCTTCCCCAACTGGTTGACTTTCCCAGTCTCAATTCACAACCTGCCTGAATACCATTAAAACTATTTTCTCAGTTAGAGGAGAAAACAGGAATTTGCCTCTAGTCTGCCTCTATTCTTCTGCCTGCCAGCATTCAGCAAATATTTTGATCAGAGCCCTTTGCATGCTACTAGCCCTGCGCATTTAACATTTAGCCCTCTACTAGGCTAATCCATTGCCCTTTACCTTCAGACCTTTAAAGCCAAGGGCTGATCACAGGATGGGCTAGTAGGGGGGGAAGGATGAAAGGGGTGTTGGGGGATGTAACTTATGCCAGCCTTCATTTGCAGTTTGGGGGGGAGGGGGAGGGGAGAGCAGAGAATGCAAATCTCTGACCATGTTCCTCAAAGAATTTGATTACCAGCAGATGGGATTTGCACTCCCACATCAGGAAGATGGTGAGAAAAATTAACAATTTTTAAGAAAAAAAGGAAAGGAAGGCCTCCATCATCTTGACTCTCCTCCACATGGCTGGCAGCATCCTGAAGCAAGCACCTAATTCCACAGAGCCTTTGCTCTTCTCCTGCCTCTATTGTTCTCCTCCCTGTCCTGTGTGTTGCTGAGATTAGTAGCTAACAGTTCCACTGTCAAAAGCGCATGTGATGAAAATAATGCCCAGAGCTCTGCCTGTCAGCCTCAGAAGCACCTGTTTGACTTTGATGGCCGAGTACCCTAAAAGCCTGTGCCCACCTGGTGTCCCCCCAGACAGCTGCTCAACTGAGCATCCATTGTGGCTCTCCAGGGGCCGTGTCCAGCTGCCCACTGCATGAAAAATCGCTGACCCTCCCATCACATGGACTCTTTAATTGTTCACATTGGTATTTTGTTTCTCTCTACTGTAGACAATTTGCTGTCAGTTATTCGACCTTCATACGTAATTAATTGTGTTGTCTCACAGCTCATTAGAAACAAGCCCCTCTCCTTCCCTTTCCCCTCTCCCCTCGCCAAGTCACAGTGTGCATTATTTAGCTTAAATAATGTTTAAGTAACTACATAAATAGCAAGTCAAGTTTGCCTTCTGTCTAGGCAACCTGTTGCTTCGCTCCTTTCTCAACATGCCAGACCAGGAAAGCCCTTATCACTGGAAGCTCTTGAAGGGAAACCCTCACTGGCCAGAGCAGCTGTGAAACCCCAGGAGCAAGGGGAGGTCCACTTAGCAGAAGGCTTGTCCAGTAGGTAACAAGAATGAGCTGCCAAACTTCAATAAGGCAGGCATCAAAGTCAGCACTGCAGAGCAGGACTCCTGGCAAGAGGATATTGATTACCTTGCAAGAGATAAGAGCAAGAAGAAGGTGAGGCTTGGTTTCAGTATTTTTTCCCTCTCCATAGCTTATTCTAGCCAGCAAAATGCACTTCAAGTGACATTACTTCACACATGCCAGTGCACCTGCTACTGCCGGAGCAGATCTCTCTTGCAGCTATAACATTGAAACTCAGGTGCTACAATGCAAGTGAAAGACTTCTGAGCTTTCATTCCAATAACAACAAAATGAGAGTTTCTGAAATGGGTTCCCTCAGTGCACCAGTTAAAAAAATAAAGAGAATGTGGGTATACAGGTTCAGTCAATCTAAAATCTAACATGAATCTTTACCTCAAACAACTAAAACCTACACTGAATCATCTTAAAGGGTTAGAGTAGTTAAACTGAAACCTGCAAAGTTCATTTGCTCAGTCTCTCTCAATCTTCTGGACCAAAGCTTAATGTCCTTGTAGATCATTTTCCTGTGCAAAAGCACCTCTAGTATCATCTGATGTAAAGATTTGAGGATTTAAATATCTGCTTCTATCTGGGAATAACCACTGACAGAACAAGCATGAGAACCTTGTTTCCTCAAGATTTCCAGCTTAGTTTCAGAGATGTAATCATCTGGAGGAGCTTTGAGTGAATCCTCTGAACTTTTGGATATCGACTGCAGCCAAGACCTCCCATATTCTTTGTGTGTGTACATCCTTGCTGATAGACCTGGGCTAGCCAAGTGCTTTAACTGATTGGACCAAGGCTCAGCTTTGCTGGATTGCCTGCACAAAGGTTGTGAAGGGCTTCTGTGAAGACTTCCACATTAAAAGCAAGGCAGACATTTCCAGCAGTGTTATATGAAGCTAAATTACTGCTTGGGGAAACTGCTTATATTAGGAATGTGAGGCAATGAAGCTCTCTTCCTACCACAAATTGGGTGTAGATGATGGCAGAAAAAAAAGCCTTCCAGGTCACCTAAGACCAATGAATCTCATCAGTGACATGGGAAGACTGCTATGAAAAGTCAGGGCATAGTTCAGTTTTCCAGTCTATCTACAGCTGGTTCTCTACATCACAAGGATGGAGGTCATGAACCTGTGTCATGCAAGTCACTAAAGTTTTTTTATCAAAGACCCTTAATCTAAACTTGCTGCCTGGGCTTAATACAGCTGCTGATCTATGTCTTGGGGATGGTTTTTATCCCACATCCATTTTTTGTTTGCTTTTGTTTTGTGTCCAGAGTGGTCACACACACACCTAGACACACACACACACCCCTGCCTCCAGGAGTAGCACAATGGGTGGGAGCCAACCCGGGATCCTGTGAGGGTTGGGGGCAGGGGGGCTGCTGCTACGTTCCGGTAGGGCGATTGTCTCGGCAGCCACACGGTGTGGTGCCTCTGACTGGAGATACTGTTGCCATGTGGTTTTTGCCTGTTACTTTTTTCCCCCCTTTCCCGTCGGCACTGGGACTGGGGCTTGCCAGCTTGCTTCTCTGCTCCTCTGCATGCTTGGGAGCCCAGAGCCAGTGCCTGCTGCCCTGAGAGCCAGGAGCACTCCCTGCCGGGGCCGCTCCCTCTGCGCGGCAGCCCAACCCTGGGACCAGCCATCGCCGGTGAGCTATCCAAGGGAGCGATCCTCCACCCAGCCCCACTGTTTTCTGCTGCTTCCTCAGGGCTTTTTGCTACACTTTAACCCAACATCTGGAAACCCCACGGCTTCTGGCATGGCCCAGGAGTCTTTGCTATACTTTGTCTGTCACCCCGGGTGTGCCCACCTCTGCAGTCCCAGCCTGCTGCTCTGAGGTTTCCTGTTACAGTCCATTCAGCTTCCTGAGTAGCACTGAGACCAGCTGCCCTCCATGAGATTGCAAAGGAAAGCCCCGTCTCTCTCCCTCCATCTGAGCCTGCCATTACGCACGTGCAGAGAGGCGGCTGAGCTCAAACCACAGCGCCCCCTGCAGCCGCTAGTGAATCATCTCATCTGTCCTGCCTGGCCAGAAGCCAACAGCACCCCTGCCAGCTGTGGCTATAACCACCAAAGGGGAAGTGCTTGACAGTTGAGAGAAGGCTGTTATTGCCTGTCAGGTTTTTTTTCCGTTTGTTGTTGCTGCTGTTGTTGATGTTTGCCTTGTTTTATATATATATATTCTAGTAAAGAACTGTAATTCATTTTCCCATATCTTTGCCTGAAAGACCCATCATTTCAAAGTTATAATAATAATTTGAAGGGAAGGGGGTCATATTTGCTACTCCAAGGGAGGTTCCCACCTTCCTTGGTTGGCACCTGTCTTTCAAACCAAGACAGATTTTGGTGCCCAACATGGGACCTGTGGACATCAAGAGGAAAGAGTAAAAAAGGAATAACAGATCCTGGGTAACCTATTTTTGTGTGCTGAATATAGAAACCTGGTTAGGTGGCACCATGTGGTCTAGTCTACCCTGGTTCAGGTGGCACGTGGTTGTGGCTATATGTTTCCCATTTGCAGCTTCTTATCTAAACATGGGTCCTATGACAAAGGCTGCTGTGGATGATATCCAGTTTGCACAGTGGGTCGATAAGGTAAGGAATTAATGGCTTTTTAACTTTCTTTGCAATGCGGGCACATGGATACATGACTATCACACACTAAGTGTATGTGTTGGGGGTTAGATTTGGATTTTTTCCCTATAGAATTTTTTCCCATAAAGTCGCTAGGAGACTAATTACTGGGTACTTATGG
>WBMY01002989.1:0-12045 GCA_013397315.1 Donacobius atricapilla
TGAGGCTTCCTTCACCGACACATATAGACTGGATAAATAAAAAAAATTAATATGGAAAATTATAAACAAGAGAAACCTTTTTAAATTTTAGTTTGACTTAGCTCTTCTTAAGCTTCTGTCCTCAATTCCTTTCAGCTTTGCATTTTATGTTTTAGCTTCCATTTTTTTTAGATTGGAAAATTCCATTTTCTATGTTGTTAATGTATTTCTTTGATATGAAAGGTAATTTTCAAGTAAGGATTTGACATTAGAGGGAGCAGTTGACTAACTTTCTCCTGACTAATGACAGCTCTTTTGGTTTTGCTTATTAGACACAAATAGTTGATTTTCTTCCAGTTCCTTTATTACCACTTTTTAAATTATTATGAAGAAGGGAGACCTCTGACTACTGAATTGGAATGTTGTTTAATTATGATAAAATAAAGACAAATAATACTGTACCACTGTCAATGGCTTGTTCTGCTTTGCTGAGGTAGAAGAAATTGATGGCAGTTTGAAGAATATTTATCCCTCCCATTGCTGGCACTTCACTCCCAAGTTGTTTTGATCATGAGCCAGCCCTAGGAGATATCATGCTGCTGCTGCCATGAAAAATGGTGGTTGATGTAGCAGGACAACAACTCCTTCAACTCCATGATGTTTTATTTATAGAGGATCAGTAGATAAGGTTCAGAAAAAGCAAAATTAATAAATATTCTAGGCAACAGTAATAAGTCTTCAGAAAACTATTATAACTGTACTTTGGTAGCAAGACAATATGAGAGTGCAGGCAGCTGCACATTGATATTTGTGGAAGTAACATATGCCAAGAATTAATTAATCAGGCCTCAATTGTTCACAAATACTGTGTTGTTGAGATATGGCTCTTAAATCAAAAGGCAGACCAAACCTTACACCCCTACTCCTGGGTTTCATTAATTAATCTGGTGGTTTATGGACTGATGTTTGCATGTTCATTGTCTGAATCCTGAGACATTCAGGATGAGAATATTGTAAGAACTCATTTGTTTTACTATGGCTTTCATGATCTTACCTGACATCTAATGTCTTACCTCCTGCTTGGTCCAGCTAGTAATCTTCCTTTGTTCATCTTATGAGAAGCAAAGAAACTGAAACTTCCATTTTTGGTGCTGGCTTGCTGTCTTCACTAAGTGCAAGATAAAACTATGCTTCTGTGTCCTTGGTGGGAAAACAAAATTTGACATCCCACAAAATGAAGCCCAAATTGTACTAATTATTGTCTAAACAAAAGTTAATTGCCAACTCTGCTAAATGAAGTACAGAAATATATTGCTCTGTTTGAGGAGTAGATGGTTTGCTTCAGCTGCCATTACTTCCTTCTTCCTCCATTTTCTGAAGTCCTGCTTCAATATAGCTCTCTTTAACACTCTTTGAGGAACGAAGAGCTGCTGTGTCCCACCAGGCATGGTGGTCGCCTTCCTCATCTGTGACACAAAGATGTATACTTGTGCCTGGTCACCTCAGCTGCATCACAGGCAAGAGACAGTGTCTTTGTTGCAGTGTAGATGTCATTGTCCAGGTTACTCTGAAATGAAGTGACAGCAGAATGTTTGCATTTCACACTCTCTGATCTCATGCAACCCATGCTTTTTTTTTTTATCATCTGTTTATGGAAATTGAGCCCTACCCTAGTTTTCTACTGACCCTGATACTATTACATGAATGCTAATGCTTTTTTTTACCCCCACTGTTTATTATTCTGTGATTTTCTCTGAAGTTTTGTTACTGCTTTTTATACTGATGGCCTTATTCAAATTTATGATGATGATCATAGATTAATTGAGACTAAGTTCAATACTGTAAATCAAAACAATACAATTTGAAGCATCAATATTAGGGGTTTTTTTTCTGAAGACTTTTTGTCCTGTTACCTGCTAAAATTTCTTCTCTATCTGTAGTCAACAGAATTCAGTAGAAAATAAAAACATTAACAATTCATGGATGCCTTTCTTGATTTTGTTCAAAAGTAATCTTTCTTTTTTTACAGGAAAGTCGAGTATTAAGAACAGTACCTTTGCTAGCAGCTTGTCTCCCTCCAGACAAATGTAAAATTTTGGTTGGTCGACGTTTTAATGAAGACAGGTGAGCAGGATTGCCTGTGCATTTTCTGGTTTTCTGTAAATTACAGGAATTTATCTTTCAGTGTCTTTTTTAATAGCCAGCAGTGTTCTTAATTTTATTTCAAGTGTGCACACTCACTTTTAAGATAAGCTTCTGATTTCCAAAGGTAGTCAGAAACACTTGATATTCTTCCTTTAGATTATATTCTCAGTTATATGGTCTTGGAGTGTTCAGATGGCTACTTTCAAACCCTTAACTGTTTCCAGTTCTGTTCTTTCCTAGTACTAGGTCTGTTTGCTATTATGTTTTATTCTTTTTTGATTTGCTTTATCTGACTTACCATTTGGTGTCACTGAAGTAAAACTAATAGGTTTTACTCAAGTGCGGAAATTGAGAAAGCAGCCCTGTGGTGAGAAACTCTTGAAATTTGAAAAAAATATATTACTTTCTTCTTCCTCTGAAAATTAATCATGAGAAAGTATAGCTTTCAGAATTTATAATTCTTTTTCTAATATTTGGAGACCTTGGAAAATATTGCTTTCCCACGTAGTGGGAAAATCTTCATTAATCTTCATTTAATCTTCATTAGATGAAGCTAAATTTTAGAAACCAGGTCTTGGTACAAATGCCAGTGAAGTTTTACTACATACATTTTCAGAAATCGTGAATACTTACAAAGGAAATTAGTTCTTAAATTGAGTTGAGTTCTTACAGGAAATTCCCTGTAGAGTTCAGTGTAACAAAAAATGTTGGAAGGTAATACAGAATGAGGATTACACATCTTTATGCTGCCTGTATTTTAACTGGGAAACATTAAAAATACATTGCTTTTCTTTCAGTCTTCTATGATAAAAACTCTAATAATTATCTGAAAGGTTCTAGGCTACAGGGAAATTTTATTCCCTTCATGTTAAACCTGAAAATTAAGCAACTTTTCAAACTGATACACATCAGGTATGTGTATCTGTTAATACAGTCTGCACCTAGTAAATCTTTGAATTCTGTTAGAAATGATGATTACAATAGCTGCTTCATGTTTGAATTCAGAGGTGTTTCTCTAAACTGGAGAATCCTCTTTAGGTCAAAACCTCTTGTGTATCTGAGCCTCAAATTCTGTTAGCTTTTTTGCTATAAACCTCGCTGGAGGTGGTGATAGAAACAAACATTTTCATTAGGTTAATATGAATTTTGGTGATCTGTCTTACCCAGGTGTGGGGTTAAAACTTGAAACTTTCAGCATCTGCAGTGTGCCTGCTTTGTACTGTGGATGTGAGACTGTAGAAGTTGGAAGTACTCAGTCATTGAGTTTATGCCCACCTTCTTGGGAAGAGGAAGGAAGAGTGATGGAGAAGAGTTATTTTCCAGCTTTGTAATGTGTTATTTCTGCATGTTTTTCTTCTTAGCTATAAATGCACTCTGTCAATGTTTTTAGCGATATTCCTTCCTTGTAAAAACAAAGGAACAGGCATTTTGCAGACTTGTAGAAACATCATGGTGTTTACTGTAAATGGGAAGGGCTGTACTGGTCCCTGATCTATTTTTTGGCGAAAGTCTCTGCTAATGAGACTTCTAAAGCCTCACAAATTTCAGTACTTCATCTTACATTTTATGATGCATTAAACTAAACACTACTTGTTTGTTTTCTGTATTTCTTAAAAGCCATGGTCTGTAAGCAGTTTGGTATCTACTGTACAGGCAAGTTAATCAACCTTGCCCCCTGTCGGGAAAGACTTACTTCTTCCTTACTTTGAAGAAATAAATTCTTAACATAATGCTTGCAGATATATTTTAGAGGTATCATTGTTTTGAAGCACATTAAGGACATACCTTTGCTTTTTGTTGATATTGTCTGATACTATTTATGTCCTTTGCTGCTGCCACCAGAAATGCATGGTTTGGAAGGGGATTAACCAGTATAAGTCAATATCTCTGCTGTCACTGACCTTGCATGTGGACAGTGCCTGCAGATGGAAGCGTGAAGTGGCACTCACATTCTTTCTCTGCATACATGTGGAGCCCTACCATGCAGCAGACCTGGCCAGTGATAACCTGGATAGTTGCCCATACTCTTGTAAATAATCATAATAGAATGGTAGTGGAAATAGTTGTATTATTGGGGGGTCCAGCAACTCTTGGCAACAGCTCTGAAAACTTAGAAAAGTTCAAGGCAACCTTTGTGAGCATAAGTAATTGTCACTATGGATTTGAGTGAAAACTGAGCCATAATACAGCATTTTCTTTGGAAGTCTCCATCACAGCAACTCTAGCAGTGGCATGCCAACCACCAAACTGACAGCTGTGAGTCCGTAGCTGGCAGAGATCTGTTTTTAAGGGGAAGTGCACAGGAAGTGCACATACCATCTCAACTGGGTAGCTCTGAGTGCCCATTGCTTAGAGGGGAAGGCAAGTTTGCTGTCCAGATGTGTCTTGGTTATTTTTCCTATGCTTTCTAATCAGCATTCAAAATGTATTAGGAGAACAAAGGGATTTTATAAGGAGCTCCAGGACTGTGTCCTACAAAGTAACTGGCATGACCTGAATGAAGTTGTAACATTTAGATTTCCAATGGTTATGACAGTAAGACTGGAAATCAGGATTTTAACTTTTTTTGGTGTTTGGATAAAAGAGTAAACATAAAGCCCTTTTTTGTTTTCGTTTTGTTTTGTTTAGAATTTCTTCTACTCAGTTCCTTCTTGGATACACTTCTTTCATGTGGCTGAAAACTGACGCATAAATTGTGTAGATTACATTTACCTTATTCTTGGTTTGCCTACATTGCAGAAAAGCTAAAGAACTAACTCTGGAAAATCTTTCCAGAACTTGTTATCTTCAACATATAATTGACACCAATATTTAACTGAGTCTGTGTTTTGCTGTGCATTTTTTTCCAGTTCTTCACTTTTGCTTTTCCCTGCCTATGTGTGCATAGTCAACTGAATGCACATCCTTTCCATGGCATCCTGTGATAAAATGTCATTTTTGGCAGTTAAATTATGCATCTTGCTTGTCTTCCCCATACAAACGATAACCTGACAACCTGTGTGTAGCCTGCATTAAGATTTTGCAACTTGGCTGCTGAAGCAGTGGACTCCCATCAGATGAGGGAAGTTACCAAAGTTTTGCCCAAGAAATGGCTGTGGATGGATGGGACTTCAAGTTGTGTAACAGGAAGGACCTGCAATGCAAGGCTGCAATTAGTGCAGTCAGACAGTGATCAAGGTATCTCTGTGAGCAGCCAGCACACTGGCCGGAGCTTTGGAAATCCCTGACATTGTGACCTGAGCTGGGATGACTGCCTGACACCAGTACCTGGGGCTTGTGCAAGTTGTGAAGCCTGCCCTGTACTGGAGTAACCCCAGCTGGGCTGCTCTCCTTTCTCCAATTGTGGAAGCATGCACAATGCCTGGAGGACATGTGGTCACAGCCTGGCAGGGACTAAGACGGCACAGATCAGGCTGCTTCCGTGGTGGCGTTAGGCTGGGGGTGCTTCGAAGCCATCGGATAGGGTCACCCATCACTGCAGCTCAACCTGGAGCAAATGTGATTTCTCCATTGTGACAGTGGTCAACAGCTCTATTTCAGAGCTGGAGAGGTGGTGTTGGTTCCCCTCTGCTCTGAACCCAGCACAGGAGCTGAAGCAGGCAGTGCTACCATCCTCTCCTGGCTGATGTCCTGGAGAGAGTGGAGCTCTGCTGTTCTCAGCTGGGGTCAGACCCTGAGCAGCCTTGGGCCAGAATTGCAGGTTTGCCCTTTTCCCAGACAGACATATGCATCTGTTTAAGGCAGCTAAGGCACAGGGTGGGTGAGACTGAATCTTCCCAAAACCTCCCATGTTTCCCAAGGACCTGGAGCAAGGGCCACAGGAGTGGGATTAGACACCAGACTTTGCACACACACGTTGCAGTGCTGCCTGGAGGGTGCTTCTGTCCAGGGGCTTTCCTGTGGAGAGACATAGCTGGGAAGCAGAAATAGCAAGTGACTAAATGTCACAGTTACATTCCTGACATCTGGAAAGAATTCGCTATTTTCTTTTGGTTACAAAAATTAACTTCCCTTTTCTCCTCCCCAAGTGGGTGAGCTGACTCCTGTTTTTTAAGAGCTAATATGTGATTTTTCCTAGTCTTCTCTATTCTTCTTGTAATCTGGAAAATTTAATTCAACTGGAAATTATAATCTCTAATTTTAATTCTATTGGAAATTGAGGTGTTTGCATGGTGACTTGGCTTACCAGACAGCATTTCTCAAATAAAGACCAGTTCCATTGGTTATCTGGATTTTTTACCCCAAATACTCAAAGTCTTTAACTCTGACCCTTTTTTTGGTATTGATTACATTAATATCAGATACTGAGATTTCTTTGACATACCAAAGTGATTAAGCTGGAAGTGAACAGTTTGGCATGAGTACTTAGAGCATGGTGGCATTGTAAAATTAACACTTTTGTGAGTTGTTAATATTTGCTGTTTTCTTTCCTTCAATGAAAATTGAATGTTGTAATTAGTACATGTGATATGGTGAGCAAGGACAGTTGAAATATACAAAAGTGTGGAGGAGAACAGAGGGGTAGTTAGGGCATCTGTCATCTCAGTTCAATTAAGTGATTGCTTATTCCTGAATTGGGAGTTAAGGTATAATTTATGAAGCTAGATAAACACTGTACAGTATGGTTTTCTGAAACTGCAATTACAAAAACATTTACATTTGAAGGATATCTATTAAAATGCTTTCTATAAAGATACAGAATATCAAAGAAGTGGACTGTAGGAGGGTGGGCAAAAAAAAAGTGCTAATGTCTTTTCCCTGCATTGTTTGTAGACTTGTATCTAACAACTGCAGTATATTTGCTATTCACCGTGGAAATGTTAGGGCAAAAACAGCTACAGTCTCTTATGCATGAATAAAATACTATTTATTGAATTCGTGCTCTTTTTAGGCTACTAATAAAATTTTGTAGGCAATTGTTTCTGTATAATAATACTGACCCACTCAGTGGTAACTTTGGGCATATATTAAACAGAGATAGCAACTGTATCAAATGTCTAACCTGTCAAAAATTTGGATTATTTTGATACCAGAGTTTTATGAACAACGTTGTCACTATAATTTTTAAGTTTTATTTTATATTTTGTGACTATTTGGATAGGGTAATTTTTCCTTTACTTTTCTGAAAAGGTAATCTAATCCTCAAGCCTTCCCTCCTTGCAAATATTCACGCTTTGGCGACTCTGAATGGTATGATAAAATTATAGATTCTAATGAAGGAACACGTAAAAGACAATAGATGCAAATATTTCTACATCCATCCTCCACTGTTATTTAGGACAATGTGGGGACAATTACAGATTTATCTGCATTGCTCTCTGAAATCAAACCACACAAAGTGCTGGATTCTGCACCTGGGATGGGAAAACTCTGGCTGTATGTATTGACTGGGAAATGAGATGCTGGAGAGCAGCACCATGGAAAGGGCCCTGGGGGTCCTGGCCGATGGTGCCTTGAACATGGGCCAGCAGTGCCCTGGCAGCCAGGAGGGCCACCCTTGTCCTGGGGGACATCAGGCACAGCTTCGCCAGCTGGGCAAGGGAGGAGATTGTCCTGCTCTGCTCTGGGGCAGCCTCACCTTGAATATTGAGTGCAGTTTTGGAAACCACAATATAAATGACACTGAGCTGTGAGAGAGTGTCCAAAGGAGAGCAATGAAGGTGACAAAGGGCCTCGAGGGGAAGCAGCTGAGGGTCACTTGGTCTGTTCAGCCTGGAGAAAAGAGGCAGGGGAGACCTCACTGTAGTTACAACTTCTTGTGAGGGAAAGAGGAGGCTCAGCAACAGGACCCAGGGGAATGACCTGAGGTTGTGCCAGGGGATTTTTAGGTTAGATACTAGGATAAGATTTTTCACCCTGGCAGTGGTTGAGTGCCAGAACAGGCTCCCAAAGGAAGTGGTCACAGCACCAAACCTGTTTGAGTTCAGTAAGTGTTTGGTCAATACACTCAGGCACATGATGTGACTCTTGGGGTGTCCTGAACAGGAACAGGAATTGAGTCAATGATCCTTGTGGGTCCCTTGCAATTCAGCATTTTCTGTGATTTGATGGTTCTATGATTCTGTGAAATCTCAGTATATTTGCCAGCCCTTCTGCAGTTCAGTAATTTAGATCAGAAATTAAATGGACCACTTGGGAAAATTTGTAGCTTCACTTTCAAAGTAATAAAATGTAACTTATTTCTGTTTGTTTTAAAAAGCTGTTTAAGGTAATTATATACTATAGATATGGCACTCTCTAGTGCTTGTTCACAAAGAATTCTTACTATGTCAAATATTCATTAACTGAGTTTTGCCACTTAGCAAATAATGTAAAATTGTTTACAGGTTATGGTTCTTTATTCAGGTAACTTTTTTCGTGAGTTTTTTTGTTTGCTTTGGTGTCATTATGCTATCGAAATAAATTCACACATTTTTGCCCCTTACCTCCTCAAGAATGACTAGATGCAGGCAGAGATCATCAACCTGTCACAACTTCTGTTCATTCTGTGTGTGAAAGTAATTAGTGCTGGTTAACAGAACATGTCCTAATTTCCATCTGAAACTGTACTTTACCATATCAAATTTCAGATTTCTCAATATAATTTAGATAACATTCTCTCTGGCTATTTTTTCTTTCAATATTATAGACTTCAGTCAATCCATAGCAGTTCCTTTCTGCCACTCCTTCCTCCTCTCACTTTCCCTATCTCTCAGTGTGTGTGCTCTCCACAGGCTGCAGTGCCTTTCTGGGCATATTCACAGGGAACACACAACAACTCTTGCAGTTTAGTCTCTGCCAAAACCTTGACATGAACCCAACACAAGATATATCACATATGGGAAGACCTTCTCACTCTCTACAACTATGTGAAAAGAGGTTATAGAGAGGTGGGTGTTGGTTTCTTCTCTGAACTGTGAAGCAACAGACAGGACAAGAAGAAATGGATCTCAAGATGTGCTTCAATGAGAGGTTTAGATTGGAAAATTCCTTCACCAAAAGGACTGTCAGGCTGTCCAGGAAAGTGGTTGAGTCACCATCCCAGGAGGTATTTAGAAGACCTGTTGATAGTGAGTTTGGGAATATGATTTAGGGGTGGACTTGGCAGTGTTAAGTGTCTAGTTGGTCTTGATTGTCTTTGAGGTCCTTTCCAATGTAAACAATTCTATGATAATCCTTTGCTAATGTTTCTGTTCTTAAAGATTACGCTTTACATGAAAAAAAAGGAGATACATGATAAAAAAGTAGATAAAACAGAGGCACTCTTGCTGGATATCTCTTATGCTTCAGTCCTGATACTAAGGGCCTCTTTCTGAATGTGGAAACAACAGAGATAAATTTTTTTAACCATTTTATTACCTGATGGGAATTAATACCTTATAGGAATTACGGTAGTCTGCAGTGTTCCAAGCACAGGAGTACCAAGAGAGGCAAAGGCACCTGCCTATAACTAAGGTGAAATAGTAAAAATGATAAGAACTGAGAAGTCCTTTTTCAAAAACTATCTTTTTTTGTAGAAAGAACCTGATGAGTCTCTACAGATAATGCATTAGCATCTGTTCTTTATTAGTAGAATTGTTTGCTACAAAATGACAGTTATATTTTTAAAATTTGCTTGCTTTTCACACTGGATACATGTTGAATTAAAACCATTTGGAGAGTTTGAGAGCAACTGAGTACATGTGTAATGAAAATGTTTATGGTACAAAAATGGGATTATGTTTAAGTTGCACATTTCAAGAACATGCATTCCAGAAATAATGGAATGCTACTTAAGTACAATCATGAGAATGTATAAACCTTCTGTGACAAAGTGGTTGGATATTCAGACATGAATAAAACATCTGAATAGTTCTGCTTAGCAGAGATTGTTGTCATGCTAAATGGATTTAAAAGGCCTGCAATACCTGCTGCATACCAAAACTAAAGCTAATTTATAAAAGAAGCAAGTATTGCAAGTACGGCTCTTATGGAGCTCAAGACCATAGTTGTATTTTACAGCCTAACTTCTAAATTGTGTCATCTGTTTGAGCTTTATGTTAGCCGCTGACCATGTTGAGCAGATAAAAAAATTGTGTTGATGTATTTATAGAAAGAGAAAATTATTATCTTCAGACTGATCTTACTTTTCATTATTGCAATAAAAATCTTACCTGGATTGAAGTAAATTATTATAACTGTAAATGATACAAATCACTTTCTCTTGGGAATTCCAACTTTTTCTGAAGTCTGCAAGTATTGCAAAATGCTTGTCAAAGTATTGGAAATGTCATAGTGTCTGCATAAAGGATTTTCCTTCATCATTTACAGAAGATATTCCTTGAATTACTTGAAATCATTCTGTTCTGAGGAAAAGAGCAACTAAAGGCCATCACTGGCTGTTGATATTCATTACATATGTACTATAGAATTACAGGATATCAGCATGGAAGGGGACTTCAAGGATCATCTGGTCCGAACTTGTTTAGCAAAAACGCAGTCTAGACTAGAAGGCTAAACCCATTCAGCTAAATCTTAACTCTCCATTTTTGGGGAAGTCATGGAAGTAATGCTTGGTGGGAATTAAAGACATGGAAGAACTAGGAAGAGGAAAGACTAGGAGAGTTGGAAAAGAGATAAGCTAATTGTGTCCTTCTAGTACAGGAAGGGAGCCTACCAGACAGATGGAGATAGACTATTTAAAACTGAAAGAAAGTAGGTTTACATTAAATATTAAGAAGAAATTCTTTACTTTGAAGGTGATGAGGCACTGGGACATGTTGGAGTCCAGGGCATGTGGAAAACCTCTCAAACTGCCCTGAGGGGTCCAAGACCCTGTCTGGGACCCCAGGAAAGCACTGTCTTTGACCTTAGTCCGTGGGAAAAACTTCCAACACTCATAGATTAATTGAAAACAACAAAAATTTCAAATAAATAGTAGTTTAGTTTGTCACAGGGTGAAAATTTGTAGTTTTGGGTTTTTAGTATGGAGGTAGATCAGAGCAAGATGGAGAATTTTGGGCGTTGTCTCATCTTCTTCTTCTTTGTCTACTCCATTTTCTGCTGTGATGGTGGCACAGAGACATTAGTAGAATAGATTTGATGTAGAAATTGCATATCTAGAATAGGTAATAGTTATTAGCACAAAACTGTAAACTTGGTATGCTTTTAGAGTTAATTGGACTAGAAATCTTTAAAAACAACCTTGGACTCTCTGTCTGTGTTCCAGTAGCTGCATTTCTTCAGCACGCCGAGACTGCTCTAAGACCTTGAAATAAGAAATAGAATAAACATCTTTAAAGACTGAGCCACAGGTTCCATCTCATCTTTTAAACCCTGGTATGGGACTTTGAAAGCAGAAAACCCCTAATTAAGGAGTTGGCGAGGTGAAAATCCCATCAGGGACAGATTTCTCAGAAAAGCTGTGGATGCCCTGTCTCTGGATATGTTCAAGGCCAAGTTGGATGGGGCTCTGAGCAACCTGATCTAGTGGGAGATGTTCCATCTTGTGGCAAGGAGGTTGGAATGGGATGATGTTTAAGGTTCCTTCCAACCCAAGCCATTCTGTGATTCAGTGATGATTCTATGTTCCTGTCCTGGTTTAGGGCAAAATTTGGGAGGAAACCTCTGAATGGGGTTCCCCTGGCAAAGCAAACCTAAACAGCCCCTCCCCCACGACTGGTCTGGATAAAACTTCCTTGGAGAAAAGTGGAAAAAGCTATTTATTTAGCAAAGGGCCCATGAGCACACAGGATGAATAACATGAAACAATAAAACCTTTTGTTGAAGTGAGGTGGATAATTGAGAAGAGTCCTGGCTGTGGGTGCAGTTCGTCTGTCTCAGTCTCTTATCAGTTCCTCTGGCGCTGGAGAAAAATGCCGTCCTGGGCCCCAGAGGGTACAGGGCGGGAATCTCTCAGTTCTCCTCTGGGTTTTCAGTCCAGAGCAGGTTTAAACAGTCCCA
>WBMY01002989.1:12100-67578 GCA_013397315.1 Donacobius atricapilla
TCTCCTCTGGGTTTTCAGTCCAGAGCAGGTTTAAACAGTCCCAAGAAAAAAGGAAAAAAAACAGTTCTCTGCCCTAGCTAGCTAAAACTAACTAAAAAGCACAGGAAATCTCTGTCCCACAGCAGTCTGTCTGAGCCTCAGCTGAGCCAACCATTGTGGAGAGGAATGCTGAGGAGATAACATAGTTTTTCAAAACAAACTGTACACTCTAAGAGTCACCTTAAAGGTGCAGAACACAATATACAGAACAGACGATTGGGGATACAGGCATCATAAAGTCACTCTAGGACAGTTCCTTGGATGAGTATGCATTGAAAATCATTGTTTTCAACTGAATTGTGTTTTGAAGACTAAAACATCAGTTGTGGTGTTCATAATATGAACTTTTAAGTGCTTCATAATCAATATGGGTTTGGATTAGTTTTAAGAATTTTTTTTTTTAATCCTCTAAGAGTGTTAATGATTTAAAATCTCTCAGGATAGTTTGCTTTTTGAAGACTTAGGTTCTCAAGGCAAACATGAAAATAATGACCAGTTTTCTAGGCTTAAGGCCTGAGTACTAGATACCATGTAATGAGATGGCCTCTTGCATTTGATTTTATATAGCAAGATTCTTGGTTAAACTAAACTGATATCAAATTACTGTAGTGTAAGTAAGGCTTAAAAAGTAGTGGGCAGAGAATTTTCCATGTACTTCTGTTTGCCACAGGCTTATTTTACAGATTTCCAGTTTCTATTTACAATTCTTTTCCTGTTCATTTTGGAAAGGCAGATTGTTATGTTTTGTCTTTGTTTGTTTATGTGTTTGTTCTTTGTAGTAAATGATGTTGACAGTAATGAAACACGTAATGTTGAATCAGTCTGTACCGTTTGCTGGAGGGAGGAAGCTGGCAGTGAGGGTGGTCAGATGGTGGACTACTATCTCCAGGCTTATTGGTACACTGAATTCCATTCCACTTTCATTTTATGTACATCCTGTATGGTCCCATTTGAATCTTAATCTCAGGATGTCAATGACTTGCACTTCAATCCTGCCTGAATTTAACATTCTTAAAATTGTGTTTTCACATGCTTCCTCAAAGAGTGATAATGGAGTGCAGGTTTAAGTACACTTTGTACATATCAACTCAGAATCCATTATGAACCATTTCTTTCTTCCCTAGTTCTCTCCACTCCTACCACTGCTACCCCCTACAAATAAATATTATCCTTGCTTCATTTTTGGAGAAGTGGTGCAGGTGCCCCGTTCCTGTAACCTAAAAGCTTCAGGTCACAGTGACAGTAGGAATTCCTTGGTGTGAATTTACATATTTACAGTGTACCTGTGTCTGTGCCCATGATCTTCCACTTAGTGGATATTGATAGGTATCATGAAGAGCCCACTTTATGCACTGGCTATTGTTAATCCCATTCCAAAACACCTAAGATATACTGGCTTCTCTTTCGAATTCACATGGTGGTATTTCAACTACATATCGCTCTTCTACCAAATCAGTTACTCCTTATAACCACCGAGCTACCATGCAGAAATAATTTCTTATTCATGTCACATGCTTTGCACAGTCAACCCTTGCTTTATATTTCTTCATGCTTTCTGATTGAGGCAATTCTGAAGACTGTGTGATGATGTTGCTGAAATGAGTTCCAGACAAGTAATTCAGTCTTTGTTACAAGCCTAGCCTTTTCTTGGGTTCTCCCCTACCAGTCTGCTTGACTACTCCACTCTGGTCAGACCCCATCTGGAGTACTGTGTCCAGCTCTAGAGCCCTTAACACAGAAGAGATATGGACCATGGACATGTTGGAAAGAGTCCAGAGGAAGGCAATGAAGATGATCAGAGGGCTGGACACATCTTTTATGGGAAAGGCTGGGAGTTGGAATTGTTCAGTCTGGAGAAGAGAAGGCTCCAAGGGAGACCTTATTGAAGCCTTTTGGTACCTAAAGGGGGTTTCAAGAAAGCTGGAGAGGGACTTGTGCAAGGTCTAGGACAAGGGAAATGGTTTTAAATTGGAAGAGAGTAGTAGGTTTAGATTAGATATTAGGAATAAGTTCTTTACCCTGATGGGGAAAGGCATGGAAACAGGTTGACTACAGAAGCTGTGGCTGCCCATCCCTGGAGTGTTCCAGGCCAGATTAGTTTAGGCTTGGTTTTTGAGACTTGGAATACTATTTAAATGACAATGTATTTCACAGTTTTTTATAGACTAAGACGGTGGTGTCCTGCAAAAACTTCAGGAGTTTCCATGTACATTAACTGTACACTTAATTGTACAGTACACTGTACACTTAATAGGCGGTAGTTACTCCCGTGGTACCATTGGCAAATGTAGAAGCCAACAGGAAGGAAGAAGAAAGTGTAAAAGCATGGGAGCTATAACTGTAGAGTTTAGTATAAATCATAATTTATAAAAACCAAAACCGATGGAAATGATAACATTTTCAAAAGTGTCCTGTCGGTGTGGACCATGAGTTGCTAATATTCTCTATATATAAAAGTTTAAAAATGGGATAATTGCAGTAATTTTATGCCAAGTGCATGGACAGATTTTTCTAGAATACATGTATTTAATTTTGGTAAACAATTCAAAATGTCTTTAGCTGAAATAGACATTAGAATAGTGATTAAGCATTAGAAAAGATACGTTATATTGCTTTATTCAGTTTTCATTGATTACTTCTGTGGTTGTTTTTTGATTTCCCCCACTTAGAAGCTGGGGGAAAACCAACAGCTTCTGGGGTGTTGGAAAGAGAAAGTGATAGATGAGAAAGAGACATTTTAAGTAAAATTTGGTGGAGATGAGTGGGAGCTAATATCTGAAAGTATGTGTATGTCATGAAAACTTTCAAAAATTATTTTAGTTTTGTATTTTTGTGCGTTGAAGGTATCCTGAATTAGCAGCTGTGTGCAGAAATCCCAATACTCTAATATTATACCCTGGAGCTGAAGCAACTGATCTGGAAGAAATGGCAGTGATGTCTTCTAGTCCATCTGTTATGATCATCATCGATGGAACATGGAGTCAGGCTAAAGATATATTTTACAAAAATTCTCTCTTCCGCCTTCCCAAGCAGGTGAGATTTTTTATGAATGATAAAATAAAAATTCTAAATTTGTCTAATAGATGCTTGCTTCTGATGGGAGTGGTTTTCTGAGGATATAACCAGCTAACAAAAGAAAGACAGCTTGAGCAATTATTTAAGCAATCTGTAAGATTGTAAGAAAGATGATTGTAAATATTGAGGGTTTCCACTTTCTCACTTGAAAATCTTTTTGCTTGTTTTTGAGTTAGTGTATGTAACTTATAGTTAATCATTGTTTTTCAAAATTGGAAACTAATCTGTGTAGAAAATTTTAGTGTCTTGTTTAAGATGTTAGAATACATAGATTGAAATAATCATTTCTTGATTAAAATAAGTATTTATTTTTCCCTGCATATGTATTTCTGCAATGTATTTTACATTGCAGAAATAGGAAAGCTGAAAGTTGAATTTTTAGCCTTGTAGGAAACAGTCACGCTCTTGTCATGTGTGGTCTCCACCATATTGAAAACTCAGGTAACATGTGCAAATACTGTCCATTTGACTGTATGCACAATAATTTTGTGTCTATATCTTAAGTATTTTCATCAGACTAGGATTGTTTATCTATGTTTAGTTTTTTGACAAAGCTGCCATTTTTATTCAGGGACATTATTGAAAGTGTATTTTAGAAAAAGTATTAATACCAACAGTTTTACTAATGGAAAAAAATAATTCCCTTCATCACTGGACCATAATTAGTATCCCCAAGGCTGTTAAAATGTTTATTTTATTAAAATAATTGGCAGCAAACTTATGAATCATTTTACATACATGTAATGCTTTTAAAATTATTAAATCATGCCTAAGGCAAATTGGAAGTGATTAAGACTTTGAAGTGATAGAACAAGTAAAAATAATATAATGAAAATATACTAAGATACTACATGAAAAAACTCTTGGAAAACTGAGCAGTAGTTTTGACTATGATGCATGAAACCTTATTTAATAAATCTAATAAATATAGAAATAATTAATATATATTTCAAAAAATCCATAATACTCAGTTTGTTGTTTTACTTTAGATTTATTTTACTATTGCATTGGATTTCACCAAGATATTAAAATGTATCTGCGCACTACCAGAAATGGAAAAACATTTCTTATTTGCAAACATGTTCCTACCTTAGGAGGTTATTACACCAGAAAGTCTAGCTTTAAATCACATCTACATGTGATTTTATAGACATGTAATTTGTCCCTAACTGTTTTCTGTATGTTAAGATGTTTTGTACAAAGTTTCCTAGCTGTAGGAGCAAATGTTGGTATAGGATGTTAATCTATAACCCTTGTACATGAACACAGATAACAGCATGTAAAGACATGACAGCCCAGAGAGATGGTTTTCTGGATGGAAGTTGGTAACTGGGTACTGTGTACCTTCCCTCCCTGGCAGTGGGCACCTCTGTGCGGGGTGTAAGACTTCACAGAAGTGAACAACTGGATATGGTTTGTCTCTGGGGTGAATCAGACTTCCTATCTGAGAAAGTTCAGAGGCATTGATTTATGGAACAGTGATGCAAAAGATCATACTTCAAGCTCTAGAGAAAAACATCAGCCGACAGCAGAAATATAAAAAACATTCTTATTTGTTTCTTTGTGTATACTTGAATTCTGTATTGCATCGATTGCAGTCTTTAACAGTTGCAGCTATTAATCAACATTCAACTTTTTATCTGGTCTTTTTATTCAAGGAAAGGTGTATTCTGCCTTCCCTACCCTTGTTTTTTTATTGGAATTGAAGTCCTGCTCTTGTTTGAAAGGGTTTAAATTCTTAAAGTAAATGGATAATACAGTGATCCTTGAAGTATTAAGTTAATAAAAGTATTAATATTTTCGTAAGCTATGGTAGATGGTCTCATCCATCTGGTAAGTATGGCAGAGCTAAAATCAATATTTGATTTGATTTTGATTTTGTGTGCTACTCAATACTTTCTATTATTGAAATCACATGGACTTGTTATGATGACATTGTGGAGTTCCAAAATATGAAAATAGCTTCCTGCAGAAAAAAGTTTTCCCATGTTAAAGTGTGACCTGGCTGACATTTAGTGGTTTGACTGTTATTCTAGTTTTATTTGTACTGTGCTGTGCTAAGGCAGAACTTGTGCTGTAGCTGCTAGCAGTCACCCGTGACACAGGTAAGGCTCAGTGAAGACCCCAGCTAACTGCAGGGTAGTACAAAGTCTGTGTTGGAGTGCTGTGTGCACACCTGCTTGTTAGACTAAGCTTGGTCATTTTGTGATGAAATGAGCTTGAGGTACCTGTGCAATCCCCTAGAACTAAATGGTTAAAATTAGCAGCAATGTTGGAGAAGGTTATTATAAAACTGGCTGCAAGTAAACACCAGCACTGTTAGGGACTAAACTTTGTTCACCCTGTGACAGTGTTCTGTTTCATCTTTCTCAATGAGCTAGACATCGTGGCCAACACTGTAGGGTTTTTCTGGTTTTTTTTCTATTTTTACATTATTTCTTATTTTCCACATCATGTTTCATATTTAAATACTCTGTAAATGGTTCTCTATTTGAAAAGAGTTTTTACTAATCATGTCTTGAAACTTTGGGTTGATGTTGCAATTTTTTGAGTAGAATATCCCTACATTTGAAATTCAAGACCATGGGCTTTGGCCCCAGAGAGAATGAGGTGAATATGACAACTGCTATATAGAGGGGATATTAAAGGTGAAGAGGATGTGATACCTGTGGGCATTATCTGAAATATAAAAAGAAACTAGAATTATTGAATAAATGGTGATTTGAGCTTTTAATCAATATTCCAGAGGTAGAAAGGAGCTATTTTAGTAATGAAGAGGTTTGCAATTCTTATTTCAGGATGTACTACAAAGACACAATAGATTGGAGGCATTGCAGGGAATATTTAATTGTATTACTTTACAGGTTTGCTGATTTTGGGTAATACAAATTGCTATACTGAATGTTTTTCAAGATACTGTGGGATATTTTAATAAACTTCGCTGTTGTTTTAAATTAGTATTAAAATCTTGACTTTAAATTAGTATTAAAATCTGCACTAAAAGCTCTTCTAATTAACAGCTCAGTCATCAGAGCATTTTTATTTGAAAAAAATGTTAGAAGAAATTTAAATTGTGCTCTTTCAGAAAGCCCCAGAGGAAATATATATATGAATCTAACATATTTAACTTTATCAGAAAGATGTAAATTTATGTCTTGATTCAGAATCATTCTTACTGTCTGGAGTTTTTTTCATAAATTACAAAGCATGAGCTTGGAAAAACTTTATAGCAAAAACATATGAGCCACTGGGCTTAAAGTGACTTTCCAGAATCACAGAATCAACTAGATTGGATAAGACCTTTGAGGCATCAAGGCCAACCTAGAACATAACACCACCTTGTTAGCTTGATGGCACTGATACCAAGCACCACATCCAGTATTTTCTTAGAAGTCTTTTCACCTTCAGGGACTCCACTACCTCTCTGAGCAACCCATTCCAGTGCCCAATCACCCTTTCTGTAAAAAATTTCCTCCTAATATTCAGCCTAAAGCTCCCCTAGGGCCGCTTAAGACTGTGTCCTCTTATCATATTTTTAATTGTGTAGGAGAAGAAACCAAGCCCCACCTGGCTACAGTCTCTTTTTAGGGAGTTGTAGAGAGTGATGAGGTCTCTCCTGAGCTGCCTCTTCTCCAGGCTAAACATCCTCAGCTCCCTCAGCTGCTCATCACATGATTTTAATAGTCTTTAATATGATTATTATATTGATTAAGTAGGGTACTTCATGAACTGGCACCCTCTGGAGAAGCACATTATCCCAGGATGTTTTGCATAACCACAACTAAGGAAGAGGTAACACTGTAGGCTTTTGTGCAACAGCTGCTGTTGCAGAAGGAACACAGAGAAGGTGTTCAGTTACCTTGGAGGAATTGATGCAATTAGTTTAAGAGAAGAACTAGCCATTTGGCACAGTTCATGTGGTGGTGTATTGTGTGAAGCAACCACAGGCCACTGTGGGTGAAGCTGCTTCTGTTTATAAGGAGGTAAGCATAGCCTAGTGGGAAGAGATTACCAAACCCCCACTTCTGGCCTTCTACTTCTCCAGAACCAAACAAGAATTGAAAAAGTTAACCTGAAAACCACGTATATAAAAAGTAGGCAATCTATCCCAAATGCTTACTGTTTTATTGGAAGTAGGTAATACAGAAGTAATTTTTATTTATGGATAAGTATTTCTGGATCACTGTTATAAATCCAGGAATCTGCTATCCCAAACCTGAATGAATTATTTCTATCACCTGATATTGTTTTCCTTTTTCAGAAACCCAGTGAAAATCTTTAGGTCATCATGCTTATACTGAAATGTAGAAAATAAATATCCAGCCCTTAAAAATATTGTAAAGTGCTACACAATTGGCTTTGTTGGCCATTTTTTGAAAGTGATGGGAAATAAAGCGAAAAAGGTTACTGGATACTGGTTTACTTATTTCTTACTATATTTGCCATCCTCCTAGTCTTGTGTCTGCCCAAGGTGCAGCCAGATCAGGACAAGAGGGTCCCTGACCGTGGCCTGCAGCTCCTCCTCTCCTTCCTTCCCCATTCTTGGGGTGATTTGAGGTTATCTTGCTGTGGCATTGAGGGAGGGCTGGGTTCCAGGGCTAAATGTCAAGAGACCTGAGGGAGCGTGTGATTGTTCTGAGGCTTTGACAGGCTTTGCACTGAGCCCAGTGCCCACTTTGAACTCCTTGTTTGTTGTATATGTTTGCCCACGTCCTGGACCTCCAAGATCCATACTTGTCCCAGGGTACTGTACTTCTTTCTGTGGGAGGCCATGTCTATGAGTCTTGCTGGTATGCATCTGTCCTTGCTCACCTGTCAAGTCATCTGGCTCAGACCTGGGGAGAGGGCAATAGAGTTGCCCCCTTGCCTTTGCTCCCTACTGGCAGTGACTCAGCCCTGGGGGTGGCTCAGAGTCCTTTGGGCTCAGCAGAGGTTTTGCACCTCCTGGATCTTGTTTTTTTCCCGGTGCCCCATGTGCACCCTCCTCAGAGGAGGGGAGTTTTGGGTCAAGAACAATGCATAACAGTGTGCGTGGTGAGACTGCGGAGTAGTGGCACCGGGAGCTGCACCATGCCATGCTGATGCCAAGGGGACTGCCTGTCCCTGCCCAGGTTCTGGATCAACTCTCACCACCTCATTGTCATCACATTTTATTTTCAGAATTTTGAGGGGTAGGGAGAAGAATTCATATTATGGTATTCAGGTACCAATAAATAGTTTTAAGTGGATGTGGAATGGTGCATGAAAACTGTATTTCCCTCTAATTTTAAGCTGAGGCATCAGCATCAATCTAGCCAACAGTCAAGAAAAATTTGATTTTAGACAGTCAGGAATGGGGCATAAAGTGTAATTCACTGTTAATGTTTTTTCTTCCTATGTTGTTATGTGCAATAACATAATAATCTGTAATGCCTCGACATTTTGTAGTGACAAAATACTTTGTAAATATCTCAGAAGACTAGAATATTTTCATGAAGTTAGTGTTCCAGTTTTAATTTTACCATTTGCACAGATTGTTTAACTTCTTGTTCCTGCCTTCACCCACTGTTAGTCTGAATGGCATGTCTGCTTGTGCATGAGTGGGCTCAGTTTAAGGTTGAGGGAAGCTTTATGATCATTGTGACTTTTTAATTCTTTGTTGATGCACTCTTCTGCTACTTTATGGGCATAATAACATTATTATGCCAACAAATTGTGCCAGCGTTGTGCCAACAAATCATCCTATTTATGCATTCATCACAGCACTACTGTTATTCATATATTCAGTAACTCCCTTTTTCATCATGCCTTCACAATTTCTGACACATCTATTTTGTTTTCCTTATACTTCCTTTGTTACATGAAAATTGGTATCATCAGGTAAAATCTGGTTCCTTACGGCAAGTTTTTAATCTTTGAGCTTTACTGTTCAGTTCAGCTTTTACTATATGCTTAAATCTGCTTGACTAGTCAAGAGCATTTGTGAATGTATGCTTGTATTGTCAAGCACTGGTTCTCAAGCAAGTTGGTATTTTGATATCAATTTAAGATTATGCTTGAGATCTCTCTTGTCCTTCCTTTCTCTCCCTCACCCTTCCCTCCCTCCTTCCTGAGGTGGAATCTATTTTCTAATCAGCTTTCTTGGAACCCAAGATGTCACTTTTAAAGAGTTTAACAGATCTGTCTGCAGTCTTGCTTGAGCTTTTAAAAAATAAGAGGAGGCTTTGAGATCAGGGAATCATCAGTAAATCTGACTAACTGCTCTTTCAACTGTTGAAAATAATTTGGGTATTTCTTGTCCTGCAAGAGAATTCAGAGTTCCAAATACCATATTGTGACTATATGGCAGAACCATCCAGAAATTGCAAGAGTGTATGTGTTCAGACTTGGATCGTTATTCAGAGGTTTTGACAAACACTGTTTTACCATCCTTTTAGTGAACATTTAGAGATTTGGAGGCTTGAGTTTTTGATCAATATCAAGAGCATCTATTTGCAGTAACTCTTGTAGAAAAGCGACCTTTGATAGTCAGAAATTATTGGAATTGATGCAAAGCAGGCTTTCTAGATGAGCATTTTCAGTGAGGGTCATGTAATTTAAAATTGTATTGTAATTTTTTTGATCTTTTAATCTATCTGTTATTCTGTTCACCTGTCTGCATCATAAGAGTGCTAATCTCCTGTGTGTTAGATTGCATGATGTGTATATAAGGTCATGAGTGACTTTTCTAAGGGGGAAAAGTCATTCCTCTAATGCTGTAAACTTCCAGGACAATTGATGAAAAGGAAGTCCTTGAAATAAGTATAAAGTGTCCAGAATGATTTTCGAGCCACAAAATTTATGTTCAGCTCTAGAATTGTCAGTTTTCTGAGGATAGTCATATGTCAATGCCTTCTTACCCAGTCAACAGAGCAGACTCTGTTTTAACATCACAGATTAAGATTAATACAGTCCCCAGTTATTGCATGAGTATTGCATCTTGTTGGCTGTGTTTCTGCTTATCCTTTCACATATCTAGGTACACTGCAATAATACCTGTACCAAATAATGTTGTGGAAAATCTGATTAAGAATAGGATTTGAAGATCCAGGGATATATATGTGTATTGGTCTAGCTCAATACATCTGTTGAAAACAGGTGAAATATCTTACAAGTTTACCAAAGCTGTTTACCCACCTGCTTCATGGCTCCTTCAGAAGCACTTTGAATGAAGCGGTGTGCGGAGGTCACTTTTTTGCAGATCCCTCACTAAATACTCTCAATAGAGCTAAGTGTCATAAGAAGAAATGCTGTCTTGTATAAGAAATGCTAAACAAGGCATCAGTAACTGTCCTGTTTTCATAGTGATTGTAATTTTATTTTATGAGAAATTGTTAGTGGAGCCTGTAGCAAATCCATGTTGTTCAGTGTATTCTAAAGTAATACTGAAGGTACACTAGTTAAGTGACAAAATGTCATCATGACATTAAGTTGTTAAAAGTGGTAGTGATAACTCTGTGGAGAGTTTTACAAGGAGTGTGAAGTTCAGTAACTGGACACTAATACAGCACAGGAAATTCACTGTAGATAAATGTTAATGAAAGTATATTAATTTTTTTTTTAATCTAACTGGGCAATTTACTTGTCAGCAATGAGATTGGGATTGTAATAATAAACCTGATGAAAACCTCAATTCAGTGCCCAGGACTTATATGCACCTCCACTGGCTTCAATGCATGCTTGCTGTCCCTTTCAGGCCCAGAGACCCCTACTAAAAAAACTGCACAATAATTCACAAACAACTAGAAGAGAACTCAGGCATCTAACTATATTATCTGTATCCATTTTGGACTTTTCATACACAGAAGATGATATTTCAAATCTTGAACCAGATTTGGAATTGTTAAAAGGTCATGCACTTAGGCAATACCACTGATGATGATATTTTTTCTGCTTTGAAATCTTTGCACCAAATACACCTTGAACACTTCTGGTAGTAATACAAATCAAAAAACTATTTGTTGGCCCAATTCTTTAAATTTTTAGTTGGAGCTGGGATTCCAATTTGTTGACCTTCTGTTTAGTAGTAGTAATCAAATACTATGACAGATTAACTTTATGTAAGACTCTCTCTTAATGTGCAGTCTTTCTAGATTTACTTCCATCACATGTAAAGTAATATCTGTTAAACCCCAGGAAAATGGCTTGACAAGTCTCTTAATGGGGCTCACAATTTTTAATGTACTCAGAGCTAGATGCATGGAAGAAATACTGACAAGATATTCTCAGGCAGTCAAACAACAAAAGAAAGCTTTAATAGCAACTTCAGAAAAGCAGAGAACTCTGGAAAATTTTAAAGCAACATACAATCAACATAAAACACTGCACAAAGCATTAACTTGATGCTCCATTCAACTTTTCAGGCTCCAAGCCCATCTGATTTTAAGTTTCTCAAAACTCCAGGAAGAGGAAATTAGAAGAAGAAAGAGAGAAGGACAGAAAAGCTGTAGAAAATAACAAACACTCCCAGTTCCCGTGGTGTTCAGCCAATAGGAAGTCCGACAGGAAGCCATGTCAAGACCTGTGCTTACCTCATGTCCTGGCTAAACTACCCTTTGGCTTTCCTGTGCCCTTTCCCCAGGAGGGACTTCCCTCATGTGGCCACTCTGGGGCAAGACTGGGGCTCCAGGGGCCGGTGTGGAGTATTGCCTCTGTCCTGCCAGGGAGTAGTGGCTGCTGTAGGACTGGGATACAGGACCAGGGCAGGTGTGCAGCACAGTGCATCTCCTTACCAAAAACAAGGCCCAACCTGCCCTTTCCCCCACATGTGCCCAAATTGTTCCAGCCAGCAATCCGTCCAGTCTCTTGGATACCCTCTCCAGCATTTATTTGTACCTGAGTTCACTGCAGCCCACCTTACTTGCTTTTTACTGCCTTGACGATTAGTTCAAGGTCTTCTGTAGTGTATACAAAATTTTCTCTTGCAAATTGTAGAACCATAGGATGGTTTGGGTTGGAAGGGACCTTAAAAGTCACCTAGTTCCAACCTTCTCCACAATGGAGTGACTACATCAGTGGACAAAGAAAGGGCTACAGACATCATCTATCTGGACTCCTGTAGAGCTTTTGACAGGGTCCCCCACAACATTCTTTTCTCTAAATTGGAGAGAGATGGTAGACTGTGTGATGGATGAGGAAGTGGGAGAACAGTCACATCCAGAGGGTAGTGGCTCAGTGAGGGTCAATTGCTCAGTGTTCCAGTGGGAAACAGTTGCAACTGGTGTCCTCAGTGGTCTCTGCTAGGAGCAGTGTTATTTAATATCTTCAGTAATGACACAGACAGAGGGATCAAGTGCGCCCACAGCAGATTTGCAGATGACTCCAGTCTGAGTGATGGGATGACACTCCTGAAGGATTGGATGTCATTCAGGAGGACCTGGATAAGCCAAGAAGTGGACTTGTGGAAGAAGCCTCAAGAGGTTCAATGAGGCCAAGTGGACAGAGGCTGGACTAAATGACCCTTAAAAAGTCCCTTCCAATTAAACTATTCTATGATTCTATGAAAATAAATAAATAAAAAAAACCCCTGAGGTTTTTATGCTTTCCTATGTATGATGGGCTTTCAGCTCAGGTATCCTAGCCAAATTTTGCCCAGAGTAGTTAAAAAAGTTCTTAAATTCAGTTTCCCCCATTTTTCCTATTGAATTTAGGTGTTCTTCATTACACAGTTTAATAGGCTTGAAATGAACTAGAAAAAATGTGATCTGATAGGTGTGGTAAGTGTTTCCATATGCTTGCTTTCTTAAACATTTTTTAAGCTGTTTGCTCATATTTATATGAGATCCTAAGAATCCTGTGGTAAAATGCATCATCATAAAGCTGTTAAAATAGGTTATACATTTGCTGCCTATTAAAGGTAAACATAATGGGTTTGAGGCAAGACCTTCAGGGTGATTTATGAACTTGTTTGAGGCAATAAACTGCAAAGTTTCAAGGTACCACACGAATGTTCTTACTCAGCACTGCATTTGTCAAAGGGTCATTCCTGCTGAGTTTATTTACTCTCTTCTATCTGACCTCTTCGTGACATTCTCTCTCTGTGCATGAGTACAGTCTGCTAAACATACTCCTATTTGCAAACAATATAATCAGGGTCTTAAGAACACGTACTGTTAAATTAAAATACCATAGTACTATAAAAACCCCCTCAAAATGCTTCACTGTCTTCAATACAAAGGTAAAGTGTACAAAAGGTATTACTGATGACAAGAAACTGTGGTCTTTGACCTCATAAACTGGTTAATTAAAAGCACTGCTGCCACTTCATAGTTGATGTGCTGTCTTCTGAAAAGGCCCTATAAATTTGAAATGTCAAGGTTTTATACTGTTGAGAACTCCAGTCAATTGAAGAAAACTTCAGCAATTTGTCAGGCAGGGGGAGCTTTTCTTATTCTCAGCTTCTGAGAAATGTGGCCCAAATCTGTTACAGTTTGGAGGCTGGTGTCATTAAATATTTATGAAACACTTAGGCATTTCTGTTTCTTTTCAATTGTTCACTGACCATCTTGTAATATGCCTGAGTAGTTGTCAACACAAACTGGTCTTTGAGATTCCTGAGTTTTGATCTTTCGCCAAAGTCAAACAGCATCTGTTTTAAGAATTCTTTGCCATTTTACCTTGTTGCTCTTGTCAAAACTTAATGCTGTGCAAAGTGAGGAGCACTTACTGGATTGTATTTGTAGTTTCTTTGTTGTCTCTGCTGGGTGAGCATGGGTTTGAAGATGGTATGGGATGCCTGAGAGTAAGTCTTATCAAGCAGCTTGCTTGAAACTCTGCCATCAAAGGGATTCTTTGGGAGAGCATTCTTAACTCTCTTCTGTAGGAATCATTGAAGGGACATGCTGGCTATTCTCAGGACCTTGCTGAGCGCTAAGAAATAAAGAAAGGAACTGCTCATGGAGTATGGAAAGCAAGGTACAAACTCTTGCCACTCTTGTTATTTAAAAGAAAAGAAGAAGTTGAAAAACCCCATTCCTCTAGGGGTCCACCTGCTTTTCAATTGAAGCGGTGCTACTGTAGTTACTGGGTGTGGGAATTGGGCTGGGAGGCCCTAATAGAGAGCTAAGAGTAATCCTTAGTTTGAAGCTTTGGGAAACCTCCTATTAAGTTATGGAGAGAAGAGTTGTCTTTTGAGAAGTTATTATGTAAATTGGTGTGTTCCTATAAGGTTATGTTCTAGCATGTTCCCAGTTTCTGTTCCCTGATTGGTTTAATTTTGCTGCAGTAATTTGCATATTCCTAATCCCTGCTTCCTATTAGCTCCTTCCCCTTAAGCCACACCCCTACCTACTTTAAATAAATTGCTGTAACTCCCCCTGGCCTGGGTCCTTTCTGTTGAACCCTATATTGAGATCACTTTGCTGTTTGTTATTTTGCCCCTTATTAAAGTTCTTTCTGATTTGGGTAGCTGAATTGTGCCCATCTCTCATTTATTTTGCTGCCCCTTATTAAAGTTCTTTCTGATTTGGGTAGCTGAATTGTGCCCATCTCTCATTTATTTTGCCACCAAAGGGACTTTCACCCCCAAAATCCCAAGGTGACACCCTGTTCTTCCTATCCAGGCCCAGGGACTGTCACTCTGGGTAGGCGAGTCCCATAGGCTTTCCCTGAAAGGTTACATTCTAGACAGGAAGTCACAAAATGCCACATGGTTTAAAGCAAATTGTATGGCAGATGTGATGAAATGCAAAAGTGTCAAAAGGTATAGGACACTGAATTGTATTTGGCTGTAGGGTCTTCTCGCAGCAATTCAGCTTGCAGCAATACCAGAACTATCAATACAAAATTAATGCATAATTTAATTTGCTCAGCTGTGTACTATGCATATATAAAATACTGCATTTTCACTGACTTGTTCCAAACACATTTCTTATATCTATGTGTGACACTGTGTGATTTTACTAATAATCCCACAGGACAGCCCAGTTATCCTTAGAGTAAAGGCGGCTCTGTGAGCCTTGATAGTAAATTTTTGTTTGTGCATTATATTGGTTTTTTTTCCCAGTTGTATAATTTTTGGTGTAGCAAGAAAACTTGTTTTCATTTAGTAAGTAGCTCATAACCTATCCTGTGTAAGATGACTTGTAAGATAAACATAATCATTAACTGTTGTTACATATTGTGAAATGTTTGATGTGTTCACTTTTTAGCTGCTGTCTTATTACAACCAAAACATAAAAAAATTATATCGAACGCTAGGCAACAAAATGTTTTATGCTAGGACTGTCAGAAATTGCTGTTTGAGAAAACTGAGATCAAAGGGAGAGCACTGGGAATTATTTTGGGTCAAGATTGCAGGCACAATATGAGATATGATGCTAAGCAACAACAGCATTCTGTCCTGACATTTAGGTTATTTTGAATGACGTTGGTCATTACATTTTTTTGGTCGTTAGTATGTATTTATTACCTCACAATACGGTAACATTTTGTTTGTACCTGAAAGATGATTTGACAGATGTCAGGAGTGTATACTTCTTTATACTTGGTGTCATGTTCCGCTGTGGAGAGCTGCGAGGAGTGCTTTTAATAATGATGGTTGGGAACAAAGTTAAGCCAAGTGAGGCAAACATTGTATCTGAGAACTGTTTATTCGTAGCAAAAGAGCAAGATGAAAAGGAGTTACTCTATCAAGGAGGGCTGAGGAAGACCGAGAAAGAGGAAGAAAAATGAGAGGGGAAGGAGAGAGGGAGACAGAGGGAAAAAGAGGGCATTACCACCAGAGGTCAGGGAGTGCCGTCGATGTCCATGAGGCAGGAGCTGTGCACGCTGCCTGCCTGTGCACGGCTCCTGCAGTGATGGGTGACTGGACACGAGGTGAGGGGCACTCAAGCAAAAGGTGCAGAAGCCTGGACAGGGTTGCAGTGAGGATCATGGTGCTGGGCAGGCTTAGAGGCAGGCTGTGTTGGACACAGGTGGCTCAGGCAGGGATGCAGAGACAAAGCAGACAGGGTGTTGTTCAGGGATGCTGGGAGGCAGGACAGACATGAGGGTGAGCAAGAACCAGCGAGGGCAGGAGAGACAAAAGGCAGGCTGGCATCAGGGCAAAAGCCTTACACTCAAAAAGCTCTGAGTCAAAAGCAAGTTTTGACAAGCAAGTCTCCAAAAGCTAGTCAAAAAAGTTGCTCAAATCACCAAGTCTCAGAAGCAAAAGCACAGCACCAAGCCAAAAGCCCACACTCAAAAAGCAAGTTCAAAAAGCCCCCAGAAAGTCAAAAGGCAAAGGACAGAACAGCCCCCCAGAGGTCCTGGTGCAGTTACTCTTTCTTTTCATGTTCCCTTCTGCCCTTGCCAAATTTATTCTCAGGAGCTTCTTCTGCTGCTTTTCTCCTCTCCAAGGAAGTGCCTACTGCAATTCACATACAGTAAGAAAACAAGAAATTACACAAAGCAAAAACAATTAATAGGTTCCAAAAAATAGTGTCATTACATTGGTGCTACTTTCACTCAAGTATTCAATTTTCATTTCCAATTTTCTGATATTTGTAGGTATAGTTAAATGGCTGTGGAAATGCACGTAATTAATTTTTGTTCCTTTATTTCATGACCCCATTCTCTACATTCATACTCTGCTCACTGACTGAATTTACTTGCAGCACTTTCCTGTTTTATTAATTATTAAAAGAATAGTGCTGCATAAAATATTGAACTGTTGGCTGACATTAATTTTTTAAATGTAAGCAGAGCAAGAGAGATATTACCAGAAATAATGTCTAGATTTTTTTTCTTCTCTAAATACAAAAAAGTACAATGCCTGGAAATTAACTGGAAATGCCTAGCCATTTTACAAAGTTGCATGAATAGCCTATATGACTTGTACTTATATATAATTATTTTTCCATAACTTAATGGTAGTATTAAATTATTTTATTCCTTAGTAATAGGTCAAATCACGCAATTTCAGAAACTGAGACCATAACCAGATGGTATTTCAATTATTTTTTGCAGAATACGTAGTCCAGATATTCCTAGGTCAGCCCTATCTTCTGTAAAGTCTTACCTGTGAGGATTTTCCTTTCCTTACACTTTTACTGTCTGTTAGCTCATAGTTTCTTGTACATTTGGATCTGCTTCATGCTGTGTTCTTTTACAGGAGTTAAAACTGTTCCTTTTAGGTTAGAACTACAGCTTATCTGCGCTTGGACTTTATTTCAGGTACCTGTTTTAACTGAAGGCCAATCTATTTTTCGTCCCTTAGGGATAGCTAGGCCTCCTGATTGGTGGTTGTTTTTTATGTTTTTCAGTGTTTTGGTTTTGTTTTGTGGTTTGTTTTTTAAATTTGTTTGTTTGGAGATTTTGGGGGGGGGGGTTTGTTTGTTTTGTTTTTTTGGGGTTTTTTTGGTTTTTTTCTTGCTTCTTGCGCTTGTAAATATTCATACAAGAAACAAAGGGGATTATACATATCCCTTGGGATTGGTACAGGGGCCAGTAATGTTCACCACCTTTGTTGGTGACAAGGACAGTGTCATCAAGAGCATCCTCAAGCAGTCTCCCTGATGACACCAGGAACATGCTGGAGGGAACGGATACCAGCCAGAGGGACCTTGGACAGGCTTGAAAAGTGGGACTGTGTGAACATCAAGAAGTTCAACAAAGTACAAGTGCGAGGTCCTACACCTGGATCATGGCAATTCCAGACACACCCACAGGCTGAGCAGAGAAATTATTGGGAGCAGCCNCAGTGGTGATACACTGGAATGGGTTGCCTAAGATTATGGATGCCCCAATCCTGGAGCCTCAAGGCCAGTTTGGATGAGGCCTTGAGATACCTGGTCTGGAGAGTGGTGTCACTTCCCATCACGGGGGTGTTTGGGACTACACAAACTTTAAGGTCCCTTCCACCCCTCAACGTTCCATGTTTCTATAATTTAGGATTCAAACTATGCAGATGGACATAAGCATCTAAAATAACTTTCAGAAACATTATTTACTTTGTGATATTTCTGAACTACTGCATTTTGCAGGTGCTTCAGCTACCTTATTTAACAATCAAAAGAGAAGACAATTTAATTTGACTTTGCAAGAAGTGGCAAGTGCTAAACTGTTGAATTCTCTTAGCATCCTTGAGAAGATGCCAAAATTCTGAGTTCTTACAGGAATTGGAATGTGGGATCCCTGGTAAACACACTTCAGAAACTGTTGCATAAGCAGAAAAAACAAGTGCCTATTGTCAGTAGCTTTATAGAAGAAATTATGTGCTGAGGAGGTCACTGAAAAGTATTTTGTATTTTTGTTTAGACTTTTGATTTCATAGTTCATTAAAGAGAGAAGTATTTAACCTAAGGAATGATTAAGTAGTTGTTGGACTTTCTCAAAACAATCTGTGTACATGACACTAAGGTGCAAGTTTGAATCACGATTTTCCTGCAAGAAAAATTGTGCTTTGGAACCTGAATTTTCCTTTAACTTTGTACGCAATCCTATGTAAAGATGTTCAGTGCAGATGTGTAGATTAGATTACAGATATATTTAGAAAAGTGAGGTATCTATTTTGGTTGCTATTTTTTATCTTTATGGTGTATTAAGCTTGCAATTCTTTCAACTATTCAATAAATGGAAGTTTCATGTTTATGTTTCAAATTCTTCATTTTATACCAAGATAAATTAGGAAGTGAGAAGTTCGCTATGCAGGAAACTTGTCTTCTCTAGATAAATTATACTCATTGTAATGTTTTTTGTTTACAGTGGTTTTTTCTGTCCTGGTTCACTTACCACAATTTTTTACATCTAGAAAATGTAATGTTGCCATGTGTGATCATAAAAGCTTTGTGTTTTTTCTGATTTGCTTTTTAAAGGCAGTTTTTCCTTTTTGTGTTTGTTACTTACCCAGCCCAACAAATCTGGCTGAAACACTGCAGGAGCACTCTAAAAACTCAGTCTGGCAAGAGTGGTGTGCATAAAGTCCATATACATGTTTTTGAGGGGTTTAAATTTCTCAGTTTTCTTCTTCTGGTTGGCTTTGGTTTGGTTCGGTTTGGTTTTTTTGGTTTTTTAGTGGGTTTTTTTTTTAATTCTCTAGGAATGTGATATAAGAATTTTTCTTCTGGGAAGTATACATTCTTTTGCAATTTATTTTCTTGTCAATCAACTATGTCTAAGAGTGAAAGCAAGGAACACAGTAGAGAAGTCCTCTGTGCAATTAAGTTATACTAATTGAAAAAGATGTTTTAAAAGAAAGCTCAGAATATCTGGAAACACTGAAACCTATTTTTTCACAGAATGTACTTATGGTTTTCTCTAATATTTTTCTGTATGTCAAATTACAGGCTACTTACTTTACTTTGAACTTGTTTATATGAAAAAGAAACAAAACGGAATTCCAGAAGTGATGTTTTTAAAAAGAGTTGTTGTTTGACATAACCATGGAACAAAGAGACATTGTGTAGGATTAGATTCAGATTATGAGCATGTAGTCATTTGGTGAGCAGCTCTCCTGGATTTCTTCTGGACTCTTTATCATATAGTAGCCCACAGAAATGAAATATGGTTTTCAAATTGTTTTGGTTCCAGAAGCAAAGAGCATTCTTGAAAGCACATAGAGGTTTAATATATTTTCATACATGAATAACATACTTGATGAAAGAAAATATGGGCACAATTCTTATGCAGATGTGCTTTGTAAGAGTGTAAGAAGGTTTCTGGTTTTGACCTGCAAAAAATCTAATCAGTAACTCTGAATTCACGTTCTTCTGCAAAGATTGAATGGAGTGTTTGTCAGGAGAATCTACACACAGCCACAGAGGCAGCAGAAGCAATTACATTTCTTTGACAGACAGAATATTATGTATTTACCACAGTTTCCACTACAGCAGCTGTGAGATGTCCTGAGGCTGGTTGTAGTGATAAGACTCTGGAGTCTAACCTGACATCATGAATGGCCTGAGAAAAAGCCTTTATGGGATGCCTAATGAGAAAAGTTCCTGGAAAATTGTCGAAGACAATGTGCTAAATACTTTGTCATTTCCTAGAAACTGAGCAGATTATTTCAGGTTTACCTGAAAGCCACAATATAATCTGTGACTATATTCAATCAAAAGACATAGAATCATAGAATGTTAAGGGCTGGAAGGAACTTAAACGTGCCCTGCCAAGGGTGGGGTTACCTCCCACTAGACCAGGTATGTCAAGGCCTTATCCAAACTGGCCTTGAGGCTCCAGGTTTGGGGCATCCATAATCTCCCTGACCAGTATCTCACCTTGTTCAGTATCTCACCTTGATCTGGAATCTCACAGTAAAAATTTCTTACTAATATATAACCTAAATTTCCCTTTTCTCAGTTTGTACCCATTACTCCTTGTCCTGTCCCTACAGTTCCTGATGAAGAGTCCCTCTCCAGCTTCCTTGCAGGCCCCACCAGATCCTGCAAGGTTGCCATGAGGTCTCCACACAACCTTCCCTTCTCCAGGCCGAACAACCCCGACTCCCTCAGCCTGGCTTTGTAGGGGATGTGCTCCAGTCCCTTTATCAACTTCATGTTCCTCCTCTGGACTTGCTCCAAGGGTTCCGTGTCCTCCTTATGTTGGGAACACCAGAGGTGGACACAGCCCTGCAGGTGGTATCTCACCACAGCCGAGCAGAGGGCCAGTAGGCACACAGTGCTGGCTTATGTGGAGTTTTCCATCAACCCTTACTCCCAACTTGTCCACAGGGCTGCTCCCAATAATTTCTCTGCTCAGCCTGTGGGTGTGTCTGGAATTGCCATGATCCAGGTGTAGGACCTCGCACTTGTACTTTGTTGAACTTCTTGATGTTCACACAGTCCCACTTTTCAAGCCTGTCCAAGGTCCCTCTGGCTGGTATCCGTTCCCTCCAGCATGTTCCTGGTGTCATCAGGGAGATTGCTGAGGCTGCTCTTCACTAGCAAAGGTGGTGAACAGTATTGGCCCCAGTACTGACCCTGGGGGACACCACTGGCCACAGGTCTCCATGTGGACAAGAAGCTCTTTGCCATGACTCTTTCCATGCAACCGTCCAAGAAGTTGTTTATCCACCAGGTGGTCCATTCATCAAACCCACATCTCTCCAATTTAGAGACAAGGGCATCCTGTGAAACAGTGTCCAAAGCTTTGTCTTAGTACAGGTAGACAATGTCAATTGCTCTGCCCTTATTCACCGATGCTGTAGCTCCATCACAGAAAGCATGATATCCCCTCTTTAAAGCCATGTTGGCTCTTTCCAATCACCTCGTTTTCCATGTGCCTTTAGCATGGCTTCCAGGAGAATCTGCTTCATAAGCTTGCCTGGCAGGCCTGCTTGCCTGCCTTGCCTTTCAGAGATGAGATTTCTCTGTAGATCCCTAGATCTTCTGCTTTACAATGTTTCAAAAATGGGGTTTATGTTTCCCTTTTTCCAGTCATCAAAGTCTTTGAAGCCATGCCCTCATGGGTCAAGGGTTTTGTGGCAGGTATCTACTTTTTCAGGCTGTCCATTTATGACAGTTGCATGGCAGTTATTCCCTCCAGTATTTTAGAAAGAGAGGGCTCTTAAGATGTCACTTTAAATTAAAGCCAATGTTTTGAACAAGATAAATTATTTATATTCTTGATTTAAATTTCAGTATCATGCTGAGACTAAATTTAATCAGCCTATCTTCTCTGGTAGAAAGGTAGTTTTACTTAACTGTATGAAATTTCTGTAAGATACAGAAAACTCTTTCAGCTTACAGGTAAAAGGTGCTTGTGCAAACTGGATTCTGGGTGAGAGATCTTCCCATGTCTGTCATCCGTCTTCTGTCTGAGGTTGTTTTTACAGTAGCTTCCAGAGAATGCTCTTACTGCCCAACACCTTAAAAGCAATCTTTTCTTAGCTTCTAGAAGGATGGGCAACATAGCAGGATGTGGTTGTACTCTTTCTGAGATTTTTTTGTGCCTTTTGAGTTAGTTTAAAGAAATGGCTTATTTTTTTTTTCTGAAAGGTTTTTATTAATGAAGTAGAACATATGACCAGTAATGAATGCCTATGTTAAGGAGGAGGACAGATGGTACTTTCTTCCTTCATTCTTGAAAAATTAAGCAAATAAATTCCCAAGCTGACATTCAGATTTTCAAAAGACCTACCAACATAAAGAGGAAGGGATCTTAAGTATTAGGTTTCTTTATAGAAGCCACAGAAAAATATATTAAGCCTTTGCCTGTTTTGAGATGCCTGTAGTGTTATTGCAGGAAACAGAACAGGCAAGAATTATTTAGTGTGCCCTACGAGACAGAGATACTAACTTTTTTGAGTTCTTGGTGATTCGTTGTTCTCCAAGTATAACTTTGCATAATGTTGGGTTCTATTTGGAGAGTAAAACTGGTGAGAGTAAAGCTGGTAAGCGTAATGATGAAGAAATTGGCATAGAAAAGGTAGAAAGATATTGATATTAAGGAGAGGACTGAGGAGATAAATTAGAGCTTTCTGCTAGACCTCCAGTTCTACTATTTAAAATAAAAGCAGAAATCATTTTTTTGTCTTTACGGACTTAAAATTTTAAAATTTCAAGCAGCAAGTCTTTGATCCCATCAAGGCAACACTTTTCCTCTCGTCAGTTTTGAACTGCTGAACAAGACCAGCTAGGTCTTCAGCTGCCTGAAGCATGTCCATGGAAGACTCAGGAAGAAAACGATGACCCTTCAGTGTTTCTTTTGCCCCAAGAAACACTGAAGGGTCACAATTTTTACTGTGGTTAAAGTCCTTTGTAAGCGCCCAAAGGCTGTAGCATTTGCTAAGGGAATGGTGTGTTGGCAGATAAGCCAGTGCTTAAGTTAGTGCAATAGTTTGTGAGAATTGCTGAAATTCAGGCTTTTGCAAACAGGACTTTTGAGTTACAGGTAGGAATGAAACTTTTTTTATGTGTTGCTTCATACTTCTGATAGCTTGGAAACGAAGCCCCCAAACTCCATCGCATTTACAGAGAATAGATACACTAATTTCAGTGTCTTGGCTGAATTCCAGTGAGTAATTGCATTCAGTTTATCTAAAGTCCTCTCTAGCTGGAGTTGGGTGAGATAGTTCCCATCTTCCTTCTTGTGTTATTTTGGTGAGTAGTATTAAACTGGCTGCTGTTTTTTTAACTTGTCATTTCTGTAGTTTGTTAGAAACTGATATTATTCCAAAGTGTGCATATAATTTGCAAATTACTTTGAAGTAAAACCAGATTGTTGTATTGTGGTATCTATCATTTTATGGAGAAGTGCTTCCAAAGTAGCATAATTATTGTTTTGAAATGTACTTAAACAGGGCATTTGTATATACTCATTCTGAGATTTTGAAGTCTGATGTAAGAGGTAGACAGTGTGATTTTGTTTAAATTAACTGTACATGAACATTTCTGTAAATCTGAGCTAAACTTGTTCAGCTGGATTTGAGATACGCAGGTGACAGATAATTAATCCATATAGGCAGAATTTTGTATGAGATTGTTGCAATACGCTATCTGAAATTATTAACTGCACAAAAGGCAATTCAAGCTTAGACCTCTTGATGAAAAATGGAAGAAGTCATCTTCCTACCCAGTCAAGTCTGAGGACAAATAAATATTTCATATATTTAGGCATCTTTTTTCCAAGATTATATCTTCCTGTGTCTGAAAATTTATTAGCTATACTAATTTGTTTTGGTTTCTGTATTGTTTCTGCTTTGTTTTACTGTTCAGTTTATGCTCTGAGTGGATAGAGTATTGTGTGTTTTCAGATCACACAATACTTAGTAAATCTACCTAGTTTCAGGTGGGAGCTTTGGTGAGTCTGTCCAATTTGCAGTAGACAAAGACTACCCTGACTCTATTTCAGGTGACTAGGGATCATTTGTTTAGATTCTGTGCTGCTTTAAAGAGTAGGGTAAAATGCATGCTGAAAGAGGCTTAAGAGAAAAACTGCAGCTGGCAGTTGTCTTGATCAGGTATTCTTCCTCTGATCGCCACCCCTTTCTATGGTATTTTAATCTTATCCCAGAGAATATGTAATTTTTCAGAAAAATGCCTGGGGACACTTGTTTCCATCCTTTCTCCTCATGAAAGAAGAAACTTCATTGCTGCTGCTGTTGCTAAGTACTACAAAGTTGCCCTTTTGTGCATTGTCAGTTGTTTGAGAGCTGCAGTTACCTTGGCTCCATGGTTGTGTGGCAGAGTACAGGCCCCTTTTCTTTATAGAAGTTGTGTTGCAATCATTGATAAGTTTTCTTTCTCTGGAATATTGATTTTCTCAAATGTTTTTCAGCATTAGGCCCAAGGAATGAAGTCTAGAAACCAGCAGACAGAACTATTCCCAACTCCTAGGAAAAAAAGCCTTAAGGTGCTATCCAAGAAGGGGGAAGCCAGTGGGCCAGCAGGTGCTGCATCAGATGGTTTCAGCCTCTGGAGAGATAATCCATGAAGAATATAGCTGTCAGCTGTTGAGAAAAAAATGTGAATATACGTCAGCTTTGCTGCTCAGGACACATGTTGGAGAAGTGATGGACTGAGTTTACTCTCTTTTTTGATACCTAATTAGGAGTTTCTAAGTAGGGGCATTAAGTATCTTCCAGCACAGATTTCTGTACACTTCAAATAGCTAGGCTCTCTACTCTGTTGTGATGAGGATGTCTACATTGTCACAGAGAGAAGGCATAAAACCGAAGTAACAAATGAAAGCACTATCTTCTTTTTCTTTTCATTACATACACTGGTGTCTAAATTCTACATTTTTTCTCCTAAGTAATTTTATTCTCTCCTGGTTTTTCCATACCAAATTGAAGAATGTAGTTGAGAAAGGCTTAATTTTCCTGTATTTTCCTATCTTTGAGTAGATTGAAATTTTATAGCTAACTTGCTTGGCCTTTCCGGAATGCCTTTTGCTCTTTTTTTTGTTGCCTTTTTAAAATTTTATTGTTTTTAATTTTCATTAAATTGGGATAGGTAAGGCAGTGGAATTTCATCTCTACTCATTTATGTCTCTTCAGCAGTCTGGAGTTTTCCTTTTATAAATGAGACACCTTGAACTTTAAAGAATGGGTAACTGCATATAAGAGAGATGAAGGAAAAGGTAATATTTCAAATAAAGGAAAAATGAGAAAAGTGAAGGAGGAAAGTATTGAATAAAGTGAGGAATGGTGAAAGACTTCTGGCAGGCTAAATGGGAACAATATTACGACCATGGGGATCACTCACTCATTTTTTCAAGAAGAAGAAAAATAAAAGACAATTGATGGGTTGAGTTTTAAAAAAAGAAAATTAACTCACTCTTTTATAAGGATTTACCTGCTTTTTTTGTACTGCACTACCATGTTTTTGGAAAAAGAACTGAGAATTTTTTGGTTAAGAATACTGACAATGTAGCTAAAACATTATTTGTTTTGCAGATTACATTTTAGATATATGTGAAGATGAAAATCTTAGGAATAAAGGAATAATACCTTTCACACAGAGTCAAGTAGTGTAAATTCTGTGTTGTTCCAACCACTGTTTAAAAACCTGGTAAAAGTTTTTGGAGCTGATGGTTGAATTAAGTTTCCCTTTCTTAAAAATCTTTGATTTGCAAGATAGTGTAAAGTGTTTATCGCTTGAGGCAAAGCCAGTAAATTATTTTCAGAAGTGATTTTGTTAAGCAAATAGTTCTAATCAGTGACCTAATACATTGTATGAATAAATACAGTTTCTAGAAGTCTTACATTCAGAACTTTGACAAATAATATTTTGCCAAGGTATAAGGTGTTAGTCACTATATGGCCATTGTACCTTGCATGGGATTGTGTGTGTGTTTAGAGTGTTTAACAACAACAACAAAAAAGCATAAGTGAATAATTCTATTTTTGTTATAGCATATCTATGGCAACTGAAATCAGTTGCTAAAATTTCACTTAGTTTTTCTCTAACAAAAGAATTTATTTCCTTTGCACATTTATACAGTAACAAATGTGCAATTTTTGTTTGTGATGGTGACTCACGTGTGTTACACCGTACAGTATCATGTCATTGGCTACTGGGAGACAAATCAGCTAAAAGAAAAGAAGACAAGTGAACACAGAGGGAAAGGAGATGTATTTTACTTGGTGTAGAAAATATGTATCGTTTGCTATCATGACCTGTTTATTTTATTAGAGTTTGCTCTTTTTCAGGTGCAGTTAAAACCCAGTATTTCAAGTCAATATGTAATTCGTACACAACCAACAAACACCTGTCTGTCTACTCTTGAATGTGCAGCTGTTGCTCTTTCCATCATGGAAAAAAATAAAAGTATACAAGAGGTATGTAAATTTAAATACCTGAGTTTTTCTTTTATGAATGGTAGAGGGGCAGCAAAGGTACTTAGCTATTAATGTAAAATTTCACAGTTAAAATCTTAATGACATTTGTAATAGTTTTGTTGCATAGCAATCTAAAACAAGAATGCAGCAATGGAAGCCATTTTTTATTTATTAACTCTAGTGTGTTCAGATTATTGTGACTCATGTTGTTCTCCAAAAGTGAACACAACAAAGTGATTTTTGACTCTCAAAAACCTAGTTCATTTTGTGACAGGAGGAGTGTTACTGCATGGAAAAAAGTAAATAGTCTTCTCCAAAAACTAGATTGCAGAGACGATCTGAATACCCCCTCGCAGCTATCTTGAGGATTAAATACTTTTTAAAGCTGGGTCCCTGATCTCCTGCACTCCTCAGCCATGGAATGTAACCCACTGGGCGACGTCTGCCCACCAGTCACCTCACAACCCTTGCATGTCACTAGAGGAATTTGGGACTCAATAGTTCTTAAGTTTATCCCAGGTCAGAGAATACTAATTGGACATTAGCCTTTCCTTGTAAATTGTGATCCCACTAGTCTGTGATGGAAGAGGTCAGTAAGAAAATGTCTTTCCTAATCTTTTGTTGCTGACATTAGGAATATCAATTTAATAAGCCCTCTGAAAAACACCTATAAGTATTTTTACACAGATTCAAGTCTGCAATTCAATTTTGTGCTCAGAATGTAGTTGTGAATGATCTGTGAAAACAGATTTAAATCTCATCCATGTACCCACTACAAGCTACTCTTCACCCTGGGTTATTCATGCCACTCTCCATCAGCTAGTTAATATTTACAAACTCAACATCTGCCTACTAAAAAAGGTGCCCATGTCAAAAATTACTCCTGCAGCTGGCACAATATATAGTATGCCAACTCTGTGTCTGTCTCTGTGACACTAGACTCACCTGAATATTAAATGAATTGGATTTAAACCCAGACTTGAACAAAGTATATGGACACACAAGAAAATACGGCTCAGAAGTTGGAACTCCAAGACAGTTTTCAACAAACTTAATGTATATACGTGGAGTTTTATATTTACCTTTTTCTTTGTTGTGCCAGGACAACATATTTTTCCTTCACTAGGACTTCTGTCATACAGTGTATGTTCAGTTAATGTCTATAGTTACCAGTCCTATATTCTGATTCACCCTTACCACTGAGAATTGCCCAGCATACTTTTCAAAGACAAAATTACTGTTTTCTCTAAGCATTGCATTAGCCAAGAGCTACATTCATGCATCTTTTTATTCTGAACTGAGTGCTATTACCAGCATATAAGATGGTGAACTGAAGTTGAGAGCCATGGATATTTAAAAATGTGCACATGGTTTGATACCCAGTATGTCACTTGATTTTCCTGTGTGCTTTTAAGAGTATTTTTTTTTTTCTCAGTAGAATCTCAGCTTCTGCTGACTGCAGTTACATATGTGATTGCTTTACACATCTGGATATGGGGCCCTGTGGCTCAGGCAACCTGAAAATGAAGAATCTACAATTAGGAACCATTTGAAATAAATTTAGTTTGTTTGGCCTCATTAATCCTAGAAAGTACCTCTGGGCAGAAGCATGGACACAGTTGAGTCTCCAGGATAGCAGTCCAGCTGCCTTAATCATGAGTCCCTTCTCTCTTTCTAAAACCCTGCCTCAAGGGATTTTTGTGAAAGCACAAACAGCTTAGTTATTGTGACTTATTTTATTGCAGCTTGTTGAGCAAGCCACAGTAATTGATTGTAGTCCATTGCTAAGGTCAAGTCAAAGCCATAACTCAAAGCCAGTAATGTGGCTGGGGCTGAAGTCAGGATGGGGTGGTTCCAAGAAAGGAGTGAGGTATGCCACCTCGTAGGTGGTATATGACTGCTCTGTGGTTCTTTTCAGTACATCTTCTATTCAACTGCACCCTTTGTGTCTCCAAAGGTTATATTTTAAAGACATTTATCATCCAAATGTATTGTATTAGCATTTTTAAGTGGTCATTGAATAAAAAAACCCTGTAATAATTGATGTCTCTAAAATACCTTACTAAAAGCTTGGGTGTTTATTTGTCCCCCACCCCTTCATGTTTCTGCAGATTATACTCCATCCACTTCAAGCTTTATGCTCTTTCCAGCTTCAGCATGGTGCCCAGATCCATCACAGCAAGGAACATCTTCTCAAAAATGGCTTATATGACAAGCCCATGCCAAAGAATAAACGCAAACTCAGAAGAATGGAGCTTCTGGTGAACAGTGTTAAAATATAAGAAAACTGTACTGACTGTGCAGTAGGATTTATTTGCAGCTAGCAAATGAATATGAATCTGGATTTGATCCAAACAGTTGACTATACTGTAATAAAACAACTTCTAAGCCCTTCGTAGGCAAGAGTTTTTCTACCAATGTGACAAACAGTAATGGACAAGCTTTTTCATATATGCAGTAAGCCAGGTGCCTTTGTTCAGATGATAGAGGAGCATTCTCATTTCCTGTAGAGAGGAAGAAGAAAACTGAACATAATTTAGACTTATGTTATCGTTTGGTGTCAGTTATGATCCTCAGTATGACTGAATGAATTTATTTTGGGGAGGCTTTATTTATGAATTTATTCTTGGGGAGACAAGAAATACAAATATGGATGTGATGGAATAGTAAGGCTTCAGCAGTTGGAATTATGTTGAATTTCTACTGAGCTTTTTAGCTTCAATATCTAATTACAGAAGGCTTTCAAACCGTAATTCCTTATATGCTTTAGTTCAGATGAGCATAAGGCATGTAATTTGGACAGTTCTTTCTAACTTGGAGATTTTTATTTCTTGCATTATTAGAACTGCTTTTTGTAAATTTACATATATTATACAATCCAGTTGGGTTTAATTTCTCTCAGACTGAATTTTTAAATTAAATATGCATACGTTTTTAGGAGAAACTGAACAATTTTGACTTACAAAAAGAAAAGTAGAAAAAGTGATTCTTGGAATTATAACTCAGGTGCTTTCCTTACTTGAACAAAAACTAGTCTTCCACAGATGGGGAGATCTCGTGGGTACAAATACATCATACCCATACTCTGACATACAATGATTATGCTACTGAAGGGATTAAACAAGCCCAGTGTAAACTGCTCTGTAGGAAATACGATGGAATGTCAAATCATTATGTCTGGTTAAAACCAACAAACATAATTATAGATCCTCCAGACTTCATGTGTTTTGTTTTTCACTTCTAACAGTGATATAACTGTACTTCTTTCTAATGGGAATTGCTAGAAGCAGAAGAATTTGGTGTTTTTACAGGCTTTCTAATAATATTTTATGATCTGGAGGGAAAAGTAAAGTGAAGTAAAGGTTCTGTTAATCCTTTCTTCTACATAATGCCTCCTGCATTTAAGAGATTAAAATGCGTAATGTTTGTCTTTACTGTCAGTTCCACTTTAAGTAAGAACATGAAGCTAATTGGGTACTAATTAGTCTTAGAAAAAGATATTTTTTCTTTAATTTATGATCTGTAAGACGAGAAACTACAGAAGTGGCGTGGGGACGGGGTGAAGGGTTGTGTAAGCACAACTAACCGGTATTTTACTGAAAGCTTTTCTGCAATTAATAAGAGAGGTCAAAATTAGGTCAGAGATTAGCTAAGAAATTTTAGTTAACCCTGAGCTAACAGTGACCTTTTTTTTAGGCCTGGATAAACAATATAATTTGTCTGGCTATAGCTTATATAACCTTTTTCTCTTCTCCCAGTCTAGATAAGTCCTGTATCTGTCACTAAATTCAGCAAGGCTGAATTAGTTTTGACAAATTTGAAGCAAACCAGTCTCATATGATTAATGATAGTGGATGCACTTTTGTTCACATTGGAACAGAGAAAAGGCATGTTTATTCCTGTAGCACACCAATTGCCAGGCTAACTTGGAGTCTGAAGTTGTAGTCTTGTGCAATTTGTGTGCACAGCCTTGTCTGTGATGCTGTGTCCAGTTCCAGGGTTGATATGGCTCCTGCTGGGCTGGTAATCTTCCTTCCCTGTGCACTGGGAAATGGTCAATAATTCCTTGAGGAAACATGAATATCAATTAAGCTTTATTGTTAATGTCATATTTACATATATGGATGATGTTCCCATTTAATGTTGTATATGTTAATTTAATTTACCTTATTTTAAATCCATCTCAAGCATCAGTGTATCTTTTGACCTACATTGTGAAGTTTAATTTCGTAGGCAGAAGATTAAGTGTGTCTTTACATAATATGTGAGTTTATATTATAGAGAACAGAAAGAAATTTGTGTTACAGCCTGGGATTCATAGCCATCTGCAAAATGCCTTAGAATTACAGGATCAGAGAAATAGTTGCCTTAATTGAGTTATAATCCTACATTAAATACTCTTGTGCATGCAATCTCATGTTTTTTCATCAAAGGACAAATTCTGCACAGCTTACAATAAGCATTTTTAGCTTTGTTGATTCCTCTTGTTCCTTTAATTTTGCTGCTGTAGATAACAGGATTTTATAGGATTTCATGCTGGATGCATGGAAGCCTTTAATTGCTAATTTCCTCTGTTGTACAATACTAGATCAATCAATATGCAACAGTTACCGAAGAAATTAAGAACAATGAATTGCAAACCTCCAGGCATTTTATTTTTTTGAGTTTTTTGTATGTTCCAGCTCAGCCATAATATAGTGTACATTTAGGTGCTACACAGCAGTCACATGAAGTTCTGTTTCAGATTTGTTTGAAGGTATTAAACACAAAACACAACATATTTTAGGTAGAAATTATATGATTTCAAAAATATGCTCTGTGTAAGAGGAAGAACTTAGAAAGTTTGTTTTCAGGTCTATTGGACTCAGAACTTGCTGGTAAATACATTACCTCAAAGAAATGAATACTCTGAAGTCCAAACTCTCTTGACAAAAGCTGTATGTGATGAAGTAGCACTCTTTGTAAGGAATTTCCTTAGGATGAATTTAATTTGCAATATTACTTTGCTGTAATGGTAAATCTGTTTCATTTTTCCCTTACCAAAAGATTAATGAGTGAAACCCACCAGTCTAGCAAGATATTGATTTAAAAGGAAGGAATGTATTTGCTTCTCATGTTTGATCCTTTGTTCCTGTCCACTTTGTACTTCCAAATATTGCTACCAAAATGAAATCTGCCGTCTATGTGCCCCAATGTCATGTGTTGGGAAGCTGGTGGCATGGATAGCAGGCTTTTGAACAGATGCAAATAATTTTCAAGGGTGAGCACTGTTAATTCACCATGTTTTCATAGTCTGTAGGACTAAGTCTATGAAAAAAAAGACAAAGATGGAAATCTTTTAAAATTAGAACACAAACCGCACCTCCCCTTTTGTTTAGAAAGCTTTCATATTAAAGAGATGCTTAGGACAAACATAAATGTATTTTTCTTCAAGATTCTACTTTTGCTGCCTCATAACCCCATACTACCAATAAATTACTCTTTTATTAGTTTTTCTTGAGATAAAAAGGAAACTTTTCAACTGACTTCAAAAGAGGCAATAATTATTTTAAGACCAAGGGTTTTATTCTCAACTGCTACATTTGATAAAAAAATGCTTATACTGCATTATTTTCTACAACTTCACTGCTTGTTTTGAAATTTAATTAAAAACTGGACTTTTTAAAAGAGATAGTGGTTCATGCTTTTCTCTTGATGTTTGTGTGTTTTATGTCTATATACATGAATGCACATAAATTACATCTGTGCTTCTGCCTCAAAGCAATAAAATATCTAATTTACTGTGGTATGTTCCATTGCATCTCTACAGAACTGAATTTGTTCACATGCGCTGATATTACAAATTCTAGTCCCTTTTATATGTCTTTTTAACACCAATCAGTTAATGAAGAGATGTGGCTTGGTGTATGCTATTTGAAGAAAAAGGATTCTTTTGTTATCTGTTGAAACCTGCATGAAGAATAAATTGCTGTGGCAATTTCTGAAGCATTTCAGTTTCAGAGCTCTCGTCTCTCTTTCTGCAGTGGCAGCTGGTTCCTGTTTGATACCACACAAACATGCACATCTTCCCACACTGTGGGAAACTCCAAATGCTGCATCTCTAGTTCCATGTCCTAGTAGGTTCAATGAGATAACCATTCTGTTTCTCACCTACGGTTTCTCCTTCCCCAAATTGCTGTAATCAGTTTAAAAAACAAAATGAAAACAACAGAACTATTCCTATTCTTATGCAGCCATTTCTTGTCTCCCTTTTACAAAACTTGCTCTTTAGGGATGTTCATAACGCCTTGGTTACAAGGTTTGTTCCTTGTATTCCAGTTCAATCCTTTCAGATTCCCAGCCCTGAGAGCTGCTGCTTTTGTCTCATAGGGACAGACTACAGAGGAAAATGAAGAGGAGAGAAGAGTCTGAGTTTTGTGTGGGATAAGAGACTATTGTGGTTTAACCCAAGCCAACAGCCAAGCCCCAGGCAGCCACTTGTTCACTCCCCCACCAGCAGGATCAGGAAGAGAACTGGAAAGGCATAAGTAAGAACACTCGTAGATTGAGGAAAAGACAGTAAAACAGGGAAAGCAAAAGTGCACAATAGCAAAGCAAAATAAAGAACTAATTCACTGCTTCCCATGGGCAGGCAGGTGTTCAGCCATTTCCAGGAGAGCAGGGCCCCATCACATGAAGCAATGACTTGGGAAGACAAATGCCATCACTCTGAACGTCCCTTTCCTCCCTCTACCACTAACTTTAAGTGTCATGCAGGATGCCATGCAGCCTGGAATATCCCTTTGCCCCGTTGGGTCGCTTGTCTCGACTGTCTCCTCCCAGCCTTCCAGGCACCCACAGCTCCCTCACCAGCGTGGCAGCATGGACGGCAGCAAAGGCCTGGGCTGTGTAAGTGCTGCTCAGCAATAACAAAAACATTTCTGTGTTAGCAACCCTGTATCCAGCACCAGTCTAAGACACAGGCCCATATTAGTCACTGTGAAGGAAATTACCACAGCCAAAACACGTACAGAGACTTAGGTAAAAGTTGTTTCTGTTGCTAGGGTATGTCTGCTGTAATGCTTGGTACTTGTCACTGAGGCTTGGTGTTCCACACAATGCCAGGATTGTCATGTTTGTGAAGTATATCCTAGGTGAGCTGCATATGCTTAGTGGTTTAATATTTACTAAATATTTCTTTGAATCCCATTGTATTTCCTAAAAGATGCTAACTACTTTTATGTGTAAGAAGGTACTTCTATCACTAAGCAGCAAAAGAATTACTGTATCTGTGGGACGGGGGAGGCGGTAACTGAGAACCTCAGTAGCGGTAGCGGAAAGATATTTTTGGACTTGAATGATACGATTAGCTCTCAATAAAGAGGGATATCAAAGAATATATAACAAATACTTGAAGCCCATGAAGACATACCAACTTTATGTGTTAGTGGAAGAGAACAACAAAAAATATTTTGCAAATGAACAATATATAATCCATTTGCTGCTTACGTACATGAATGGAAATATAGATAATGTATTTACAAAATAGATCTATGCTTAGAAATTTATCACCATTTAAAACTATGTTTTAAAAGGAAAATTAAATTTCTATGAAACACAAGTCTTGCTTCTAGTTCCCTGTCTTCCTTTTATTGCTGACTCATATATATATATGTGTATATAATAGATGTAGATAGAAGTAATAATAAATGTCTAGTGTTCTAGATTTCTATGTTCTTTTTAAAGATATTTTAAGGTGGATATACTGAGAAATGGGTCATATACTTGTCATGATTAAGCATTTGCAGAATTGAGGTCACATACATTGTGCCTGATTTTTCCCCATAATTACCAGCAGAAGGTAATGAGGAAAAAAGGATACTGTTCTATATTAATGTTTCAGCTTATAGTGCTTCATTATACTTGAAGTAGTCCTCTAAGGGATTTTTAGTTCATCCAAAATCAAGTTCTCTATTTTATTTCAAGGATTAGATAGGATGTCTTCAGTCAGTGCTAGATGTGCTGGTATATGCCAAATGTGGAGTCAGTACTGGGGGGAATACTAGGTTTAGATGAAAAGTTTTTTCATTTAATTTTCCCTAGAAGGATTATGTGTATTTTCTTTTTCATGAAAATGAAATTCCATAAAGTAGTGCCTGGATTGCTTTATTTTGATGGTTTTTTTCATGGCAGTTGAATAGAGCTGTACATAACTGGAATCTTACTGGTCATTCTGTTTCATTCTGAAATGTATCAGTAATGGATTAGTTCATGAAAGATCCTGGTAATCAGGTGTTTGCCAAAAACATTGCACAGTTATGGTCTGTAACCTTTGCCTTATCCGAAGACATTTTCTTTCAGCTTTTTGAGCAGGTATTCGTAGTAGATAAAATATGTACATCAGTTATCTTGAAACTGTTGTGAGAGTATCATTCTCTTGGCTTTGTTCACCTGTGTCCTGCCAGACAGACAACAGTTCTCCCCTCTGGGGAGCACTTGCCTCACTGTGATCAGTGAGAGTTTCTTTAGCCGAGCTGGCTGAACCTACACCTCTGCCTGCTAAAGTGAATCCTCCTTGCCTCTCTATTCAGACAGCAGTCATGTTTCCTTTTGACCCAGTTGTCACTGCGGAATTGCAGATAATATTTTGCAGAGCTGTTCTGGTACTGTTGATGCATTATGTGCTTTTGATATGAGAAAGGTGAACATTGGTTTCTGCTGCAGTTACTGTTTACTAGGGATTTATCTGAAATAGAAAAAGTAAAATATCAGTATTGTCAGATAGTAAAGGAAAAAATATGCAAGCAAACTTTTAACGGCCAGATTTTACACTTTACTTAAGAGCTTCTAACAGGAGCTCCTTGCTTATATGCCCTTTTCAAGATGCAAGGAAAATCACAGACCTTCTGTTCCAGAGAATAGAAAAATAGTTCTTTCTATCTCTAGAGGCATGTATCACTTCAAAGATGGTGGAAAGGAGCATGACTATAGTGTAGCTCAAAACTGTAATGCTGAATACCACTATTTGAAGTGAATCTGTGCATGGATGCAGCCTTTTCTTTAGGATATGTCCTCTTTAAAGTTTTTAAGGACATCAAGAGAAATGTAAGTGTACTTAATAATCAAGCAAGAAACATTCACTTACCTGTCAGTGTTGTTTACCTCAAACCTAAATTGCTTTACATTATTGTTGTTGTTTTCATGTGTATATGAGAAGATGGTACTAAGTCAAAGTGATAGTAAAGTTTGAGGAGAGGGAATTAATATTTCTGGTTCTGTTCTGTTTTTAAAGGTAGTTCTAAAATTCAGAAGCACAGGACAAAATGCTAGAGGAATTGATTTAGGTGTGGAGAGCTGCATGAGTTACAGAATGAGAGAGTTTCTGACTCTTAATTTGTGTCTGCTATTCCTAGCACCTTGGAATCAGAAAAGATTGTCATGTGAATTTGATAACATTTTAGAGAACTGATAGAGTCTTCATCTTTATATTTCATTGAAATAAATTATTTTTTTAAAAAAAGGTCTTGTGCTGCTCTTTTCAGAGATATGAACTTTTCCTTTGTGAAGTTTTGGATTATATTCTAGTGATTTGGATTAAATTCACTGCAAGTTTTACAGTTAGCAAATTTTTAGTTTACGGGGTTTTTTGCCTTCAAAATACTGAGTATATTCTGTCTCCAAAATTACTGAAGTAACCACAGAAGATGGAAACCTAGTTGCACATTGTATACATTTTCAGCTTTCATGATGAAATATCATCCTCCGGAAATAATTGTATAAATTGCACCTATTCGATATCAACAGGTGATTTTAATTCCCTTTATAAATTCATCTAAAGTTACAATCATATTAGTGCCTTTATTTTGTGACAGTTACTAATTCCTAAAGGTATATGTTTGGTAAGTAGTTATTTATACCAAATTTTATTTTTATCAAATATTACTAATATCTACCTATTTGTATTTCTTTATTAATTATTAGGAAATTTGTTATCTGCCCAACTGGTTACCCATCTTTCAGTCTAAGGTTCTATTCCTGATCTGTGATAGGTAATCCATGATCATGAATAAATTCTTCATACGCTGCCTCTTTCTTGGGGGAAAAATGCAGTGCTTTTGATTAACAATGCAACTTAATAAAGGGGAAAAAATAAAATATGACAGGGGTGTTCTGCTGAGTGATTCTTCCAGTTAAGTTGATGATTTCTACAGGGGCATGCCTCATGAATAATTCAGGTAAGATGGAAGCAAGTGCTTTGCTGGCCAATGACTCAGTGAAGAAATCATGTTGGAACCAAAGCATTCTATGTAAAATGCATGATACTCTTAATGCTTCTGTTTAAGTATTAATAAGTTTTTTTCGTGTAGGATAACCAGGGTGCAGTAGGGTTGAACCCCAAACAGGATTCATGTATATCACTTCTGAAGCTGTCACAAATGCTCTGTTCTAAAATAGAACCAAGTGGAGGGTTGGTTGTTGAACATAGCAGCAGGCTCCAGTTCTCAGGCAAGCAGAACTGGTTTTCAAAAGAGAGCCAAAATTTTACAGATGGCTGTGGAAGCTAGTGAAGAAGCAGGTACTCTGCCCTTCACTGCTCTCCTTCCTGAAGAGTTAAATTTCTTTGAGTAAACAATCTGAGCAGCAACACAAACAAGCTTTAATAAATACATCTTTTAAAAATGATCTATGGTAGTGCATGAAATAAATGCATAGTAAATACAAACTGTTGTGTTTTAATTTCCATATTCATTAAATAAATGTATTTGTTGTGCAAATGCGCCTTGTTGTGAATGCAGCCAGTGAATGCTTGAGTTATGCAGAGGATAATGACTTTTATCTGGGAACCTTTGAAGAGTTTAAAAAGGTTTCTTAATTTTTGCATTTGCACTGTGGTGCCAAACCCTGCTAACTTGCTTCTTATGCTTAAAAGGAGTTTTTGAGAAGTTAATGGATTGGTTGTGCCATTCCTATTTGTTTGTTTGATTACTGCTGTTTGGTAAGGCTGGAGTTCATGCTGCAGCAATGTTTATGTTGGAGGCATCCCTGAGGAATGTATGGCTGGAGAATATGCCTTTTGCTTATGCTTTACCTTCACTGTGGCATTGCAAACTGGCATAAGGACTCCACTGCAGCATGTAAAATTTGTTTAAACATCCCAAAGCTGAAAATGTGTTATAATGTGTGGTGGCATTCAAAATTTCACTGCAGTATCTGGATGATTACTGCAGAAGTTCTCTTCCCCTTCTTAGCTATGTTATCCCAGAAGTCCTGCCAGCATCACTGACAGGCTCAGTCTTGGCCAGCAGTGGGTCCATCTTGGAGCCAGCTGGAACTGACTCTGTCTGACACGGGGGAAGCTTTTGGCACCTTACTACAGAAGCCACCCCTACAGATTCTCCCTTTCCTCCTCCCAAACTTGCCCCAGAACTGCAGTATTGGGTGTGTGCCCTGCTGACAACGCAGCTGCAGGACGAGGTTCCGAGGCTCAGAGCAGCCTACACATGAAACAAAGACCAAGATCAAGGAAAAACCTGCAGCTTTAAGGACTACAGGGACAGCTGAAAAGTGACAGCTCTGTTGGTACCCGTGCGCACCCGTGGTATCTTTGTGCTGCAAGAATGGTGGGCAGACCTTTACTCAAAATAGCCTACAGATGCTCCGTCAAGGAATCCATGATTAGGACTTCAGAACAAGACACCTCCCCCCACCCCCCGCCCTCTCTTCCATATCCTGGAACTGTGTCTGTATGACCCAAGGGGAAAAAGCCTTCCTGGCTGCAGACACAGGCACCAGTCCTGGTGTGGTGCTGCAAGAGCAGCAGGCACAGTAAGTTACCCACAGTTGCCAGGGGCCACGCTCAGTGCTCCAGAGGAAGGTGAAAATCTCCCAAGGACTAGTGCCAATCTGCCTTGGGGCAAAATTCCTTCTTAACACCAGAGCTGTCCATTCCCTGAGTGTGTGAGCATGCCCTGACCAGGGGCTTCTCCTACAGAGCCACGAGCAGCCAGGTAGCTCATTAGCTCATGAGCTGAGCACAGTGTGTGCCTTGAGGAGTCTAGCAGAACCCCTCGCCATTAGGACCTCGGGAGAACCCTCAGCACAGGGCTTGGACACTCCTGTAAGCCACACTCCCTCCTTTGGGCTCATGTGAGCAGAGGGCATCACACTGGGACTTGCTGTTACTCAGTTCTTGAAATCATCTGCTTGGCTTATGCTGCTCATAAAGCTCAGGAGTGTGGGAAACAGCCTGTACAGCCTTGTACCTCTGCAGAGTCACCTTCCCAACCAATAGCCATGGTTTCTGGAAGAGAAGGCAGGCAGTGCCTCGGGCACATGGAGAGCTGCGACCCTTCCGTGCAACCCTGCCAGCAACAGGCCACAGCACAGGTCACTGCATTCAAGATGAGTATAAGTAGTATGTGGAACAGTCGGAGTGAGTCCAGAGGAGTGCCATGAAAATTACTGGAGAGCTGGAACACCTCTGCTATGAAGACAGGCTGAGAGTTGGGGTTGTTCAGCCTGAGGAAGGAAAAACCTTCAAGTACTTAAAGTGACAGCATCGGGCACAGCGCTAGACACAGCATTGCCAACTGGATGAGGGAGGGGATTGTGATGCTCTGCTGTGCTCTTCTTTGCATAGGAGCAGCCTCACCTCAAGCGCAGGGGCAGCTTTAGGTGCCACAATGTAAAAGACATTGAGCTGTTAGAAAGTGTCCAAAGGAGAACAACCATGACTATGAAAAGTCTCAAGGGCAAGACTTATAAGGAGGAGCTGGGGATCACTTGGCACATTCAGCCTGAAGAGGGCTGCAGGAGATCTCATTGTGGTTTTCAACTGCCACAGGGAGGGCAGTGGACCATAGGTGCTGCTGTCCCTTATCTGGTGACAGTGATAAGATACAAGGAAATGGGATGAAGCTGCTGGCTGGAGTCTAGGAAAAAATCTTTCCCTGAGAGGGGGGTCAGTCACTGGAACATGTTGCCTGGGGAAGCGGTCATCATTTCAACAAGCCTGACAGAATTCAAAGGGTGTTTGGATGACAGGTATGTGGTTAATTTTTGACGTAGTCCTTCAAGGCCCCGGTATTTGGACCCAATGATCCTTAAAGGGGTCCCTTCCAACTTTAGGTATACCCCAGTTACATTATTCTGCTACACGTCTAAGGTAATTGGTTGAAATACCACTAAACACTGTTTCTCCCCCATTACTTGGCAAAGTAATGGCTTTCTGTTTTTAAACAAGTTGACAATTTGTACTTGGCAGCTTTTGTTATGAATAGGATTAATTGTGTATAGCTCTTGCATACTGTCATTGTCTTTTGCAGTGTGCCGTCTAGGATATAATAGGTTTAATTAAACCTACTCAGTTTGACAAAACATATATTAATGATGCTCTGTAATCACAGGGATTTTGCATTTAATGGCATTTAGAGCATATTGGCACACAAAGCAGTTGTGACATGTTTCAGCGTTCCTTGAATCAAAACTCTGTTTTAATAAAAAGTGACACAAAATTTATGATGCCATGATACATAGGTCATTGATTATTAAGGATGACATAATTTCAGGGAAGTAGATGTGATTGCCCTGAAATGTAATGACAGTTTTAGAAAGATTATGTGTACTTCAGGCTCCCTATGAATTTCGATTTCCTTTCAGTTAATTAACTTTAAAAAGTTAAATAATTAATTCCAGATAACAGGTCAGATTCAACTGCAGCAAATAAAACTCAGAAATATGGGTTAAACGAAAAATAAATTGCCATATTTTAGTCCTTAAATCTCAAATTGTACATGGTTGAGTTGGGGTGTCTCATGCAGGGCCAGAAGTTGGACTTTGTGAACGTGATGGGTCCCTTCCAACTTAACATATTTTATAATTCTGTGCGTGTATGATTTTTAGTTAATGATACCGGCAAAAGTATTTCAGGAAGCATTGTAGTGCAGTAGTATTTCTTAATGAGTGAGATGTGGTAACTGGTCATGTGTGGACGCAAGCTGCGATGTGGAATAGTTAATGTTAAACATGGTTACATCCTGTGGTTGCGCTTTTCAACCCAGTGAGCTGGCCAGTTAGCCTCAAACGCTCAGTGAAGCAGCCTTTAAGCTTGTTCCTGCAGTAATACAACCAGCTAATTTCAGTATTAAAAACTGGAATTTTTGCTAGTGCCTTCTCTTGTTCTCTAAATAGGTTTTTGTCTCTGTGAGACAGAAATCAGGTCCACAGTCTAGCTAGAGGTTTCTCACTCAAACCACAGTTTATCCCTGGCAAAATTGTAATTCTCATAAATTGCAAATAGTTTTTGTTTTACAAAAGTGTGAGATGCTACAGATCCCTTCAGGAGTACTTAGATTTTGCAACTCTTTCATATGCCTTTGTTGTCTTCTTTTCCTTGATTTTTAAGATCTCCTTTATGCTAGGAATTACATTCTAACCTCCTTTGTGTCTCTCTTGACTTGCCCTCTTCCCAAATTAGAGCATATGCCAAACCACCTGTCTGGAAGGCTGCATTTAAATATATTTCCTTTGGCTTTTGTCTGACAGGTTGCCAAAAAAGAGAGAGTATTAATTTTCCCTGACTGATAAATTAACATATTATTTCTCTTATTTTTATATGCCTAGCTTTTGATTGGCCAGACTTGAGAATTATTTCTTTGAGTCTTTGGAGTTTAACTGCATGTAAATTAGTTATTTCATTTGCCTGAGTATGCTAACCACTTTCTATTAACATTGCTTTCAAAGATCCATTTTCTTTGCTCCAAAGACCGCATATCTCAATGTAAGTTTACAATATTTTCTGGTTCATAAGACTGTATCTTAAACTAAAACAGCAACACAAAATTGATGCTGCCGTGGCATCTGTGTTGTACAAATGGATATGTTAAATTTGCTCTTCAGGAAGTTCTCACTAATTTTCCCATTTGAGACCTCTTTGGCCTTCATGTGTGTTAACTGACAATTTATCAGAGGGTAATTTTCTGTAAAGCACTTACCAGACTGTGAAATACCAGAGCCAGCTCAAAATTTGTGAAGTGTATAATGGCTGATGTCTGTGGGTGAGTCTGTAAGGTCATGTTAGTTCTCTTTTGTCTTACGTAAACTCTGTCCCTTAGTGATATTGGTACTCAGCAGGCCTTGGCTTTGGGCTGTGTCTGTTCCCTTGGTGAGGAAGCTCTAGTGTTGGACACAAGTTCCACACAGTCTGGAACCAAACCTTCTCTTTTCCAGTGGGACACAACTGACGAGTTCTGCAGGGGCCCAGTTCTGCTTTGGTGGAGATGCAGCTGGTGTACAGTGCTCAGTGCCTTTAGGCAGAGAGGTGTAAATATTCACCAGAGTCCTGCAGAGCTTGTCACGTTTGTTCACCGTGGTCAGAGGAAGCCTAAGCCCTCCTGGAGTGGCCTCCTTGAGCTCAGTGAGCTCCATGCAGATCACAACACTGCACTAGGAAATACTTGATCCTGCTGATGTGTGCAACAGGATTCAGATACTGCAGGGCACAGATGAGGTGTGGGGGACACAAACTTCTCCTCTTTTCCTTATTTTCCTCCTGGATATTTGTAAAGCCTCTTTGACAATGAGACAAAGACTGTAATGGCCTCAGGGAAGATATGTTGAGGCATTCTCTCTAACATAATTTTATTTTAAATAAAATTTTACTGCATCAGAAGTGACTGTAGTGTTGCAAAACCAGGGTTATTCCTTCTTTGATAAGGAGTTTAAACACAGTTATTATTTAGTAATTAGAGCAGCTGTGTTTTTTTTTTTAAATTTGCCCTAGTGTTTGTTAAGATTTTGTCTAGTACACACATGCCATGTTTCATTAAAAGGAAACGTGGGCTCTGATTTCTCAAAGATCCCAAGGGAAACTCATACTTTAGAGCATCCTGCTAAAAGTAATGTAAACTAGTAATTTGATTTAATTTGTAGCTGTGGGTAACAGACACGCAGCCTTCTGATATTTGCTTAGTTTTTGTTGATGTTGGTGTATAATAAATTTTTCAGATGAATGAAAACATTTATGTAAAAGTTGACTATACATGACAGTGCTAATGTTATCAGACCAGTGTCTGTTGTGAATTCCCTTAAACTATGTAGGGATTAGTTCAAGAGAAGCTTAAAAATTTGTGAAAAGTCTCTAAGACCTGTCAGTGAACCCACCTAAAACTAAGTGGACCTGTAGAATGTACTAAATCTGATCATCAGGAGATGTAATGTCTACTTATTTTCCCTTTTTTACCATTTACTTCTAACATGTTTCTCTCTGTGGCAGCTCATGAATGTAATAGGCTCTTGCCAGTGACTAAAGGAGTTCCATTTTCCTTGACTTTTTTTCTGTAGATCTAGATCGCCTTAAATGGTAACATACAGTATTGTTTTAATAGTCTTTGGAAACTCTGGCTACTTGCTTGTGGACATATGTGAGCACTTGAAGTATTGTTTAAAAAATTTGAGTTAATTTAAGTGTCCCACTCTTAGGAATGTTAAAAACAAAGTTTGGTTTTCAAATGACTAGCCTGTTGCTAAAAGGAGCAAGAAATAGCAAATAAATTGATTTACCTCTTAGAAAATTACTCTTGTGTGGTTGTAGAATGCATTGTTTTGTCCAAAAATAGCAGTATGATAACTGTGGGACATAAAGATGTTTGAGAAGCAAAATCAGTTCAAGGAAAATGTGTTAGTGAGGCATCAGTAAATGTGCAGCTGGGAGGGAAGGAAAATAGCTAGTAAATTTCCTAAGAAAAAGAGAATATTGAAAAAAATGTTAGTTGTTTAGAGACAGAAAGTACTAATATAACAATGGGAACCTGAATGAATTTGGAAGTTGATTTTCTAAATTGTATGTTGTATTTGCATCTGCATAAACATTTTGGTGTTTCTGTAAAATATTGTGTGTAGTTAGAGAAAGACAGGGAGAATGTGTGTGCTTTGTCACCAAACTGTGCATAAATGAAAACTAAAATTTGGCTTTGGTTTTCAAGAACATTTTCTTCAGCCTCTTGTTCTATAGTTCATAGTGTCAGAAAAATCCCTTTACAGGGGCTGTGCTCTGTCGTGCACTGTTGGATGAACTTTATTTTAATATATTTTCAAACAGAATGCATTAGTGGAAATCCTAGGGAATTGCTTTGTTCACAGCAGAAACTCCTTGACACTGTTGTGAATGCATAAGGAATTATGCACAGAAAATACAATTTCGGAGTTTGTCTCAAATTTTATCCTCTTTTATTTTAAATAATGATTTTTAATTATGTCTGTCTTTTCATTCTGAAAATGAAAATGTTAGGCATTTGATAGCTGCGTTCCATTTTCTAACTTCAGTGAGGGTAGCTGGAGGGGGAGAGGGTCATAGAACCTGACGTAAAAACCTACTGGGCCCTTCATGTCCAGCTACTTTTTTCACTGAGCCATGGACGGAAACCTGTGAGATATCTTCTGGTTTGGGTTCAGATTTTGCTACACACCAGCTCTTGCAGGGAGATTTGGGTGTATGGGACTCCTCTGAAAATCCAAGTGTCAAACACTACCTGCAACCAGTGTCCAGCTTTACTTCAGTTAAAGCTCAGCAGTGGGGTCTAAACTAAAATGCACACACAAAGTGTCTTGGAGAATGGAGGGGTCACCAAGCAGCAACAGCTGTTGCAGATACTTATTAGCGGGCACAAAGTCTGAGGCCATTCCTCTGAGGGCCATATGTAAGAAATGTGTGGGAAACCCCCCCCCCAAACCTTTAAAATCTTGAACCTATATACATGTTTTTAAAGTGTCCGAATAGTTATGTAAGATAATCCATAGATCTGAGGGGGAAAACCATATTTGTAAGGCTACTTAGGATTTTGAATTACTTTTTCTGGGGAATAAATCAGGAAAATTTTGACACCTTGCCATTGCAAGAAAACTAACAATGATTTTTTTCATCTCTAACAGGAAGAATACATCTTGTCTGAGGAAAGCATTAGTTGTTGTTGTTTTGTGGGTTTTTTTCCTACCTGCTTATAATTCAATCCCTGTTCTTCACACGAGGGCTGTTTTGCTGTAGTAACTCTACTAGGACCCAGTAGAGTTCATACATAGCTTGTAAACAACTTTTTTTGGTCTTTTTAAACCCTTCAGACTGAAAATTTTGTCATAGTTGGATAGAATTTCACATTGCAGGATCAACCATTAGACTTGAAGACAGACTAATTAGATGTTTGCCTTTTGCTACATGATACTAAGACTTAAATTCTATCACACCTAAAGTTCATGCAATTCTAGGCATCAGTCGATAGACAAAGGAAAAACAGGTCAATTTTATTAGACCCCCATGACTCAGGCAGTTGATTATACTGAGAAAACACAGGACTTGGTGCTTTAGTGGAGGGTTTGCTTTTGTAATTGACTAACTGCTGCCTCCTGCTCTGTTGACCTTCACTAATTTGTAGTATTGTCTGTCATTCCTTATCTGCAGTCAAGAGGGGAAGTTCATATGTAAACATCAACATTGTTAAGGTCAGGGGGGACTGCATCTGTTTCTGTAGCCAGTTCATTTTTAATTATGTGTACAGCCAGGCTGCAGGCTTTATGCCACTTGGTTCTGCATATCTGTCTGAAAATCTGTGGCTTTTGTCAGACTGTCACTGTTTTAATAATAATGAAATGAATAATGTAAACAGCTATGGATCATCTTCTGTGTCTTCTGGTACAGTGCTTGTGCTGCCACAACACTACAGGAGGGTGGCATCCCCTGGGAATCAGCTCCATCCACAACACAAGGGCACTTGTGTTGTGCCCTTGGTGGTGGGGTGCTGCATAACAGAGGTCCTGTTGTGGTTGCTGTGGAACTCTTTCCCTTTTGGGATATCAGTGTAGGGGCTGAAAGTGAGGAAAAACTGCCCAAAACATCTACTCTGAAAGGTTGCATAAATAGTCTCGTGTTTACCGATGTTTCCCAATATGTCTACACAAAGTGGAAAAGTGTGTAAATTATTTCAATGGCCTGGCAAGTTTCCAACATTTTAAGAAAAATGCTTATTCAGTCTTATTACCAATGCAGCATTTACGTGTTTGCAATTTTTAAATACTTTGTCAGTCCTATTAGTTCAAAATATGGGGACAAGAGTGCTCTAGGACCACTGCTGTTTGGTATTTTCTGTTACATCACATTTCTACTACAGAATTCTTGTATTTTTCTGCCTCTTGTCTTTTTATTACCTCTAAATCATTATGAAGTTTCAGTTCTGTTGTGATATATTCCATATCCTGATGTATTTTAACACAAGCTATTTTTGGTAGTAACAGTATTAAATGCCCTTATTCTAATTTCATCTCTTTGTTCAACATTGCAAGCTTACTATTTCAGCAAATGATTCTTCTTCCTTTGATGTTTCTTCCCTTCAGATGTTTGTATCCAATTACTTTCTTTTTCCCTTACTTCACCTTGGCTAAGGTGACATGCATGATAGTCGTTAAGATTTTTTCCCAAATTTGTCCTAAAATTTGTCCTCTAGCCTCTTATGCTGATACTGCTTAGCCTAAAGCTAATTTTTTTTTTTAGTTGTCTCACTAAATATGACAAATCTTGGTGCTATCACTTTGCTAGCATATGACTGTTCCATCTCTGCCCTGTACTGAAATGGAGGACCCATACATAATCTTTTACTTCCCTGCTCTATATTCTTGTGAGCTGTCCCATCACAATCTGCATTTAATTATCAGTATTCTGAATTGTTTTGTATGCAAAGGTTCTAGTTTGACATTTTTTTCAGGTTGATTTGCAATGTAATTTGTTTTTATCCCAAAGCTTCCTTGTTTTAGAAACAGTACATGTATGCATTCATAACCCCCAAAGGCATTGTATCAGTCAGGAATAAAATTGACACATTTTCTTCCTGCTAAAGATTATTAATGAGGACACTGAATAAGTGTGTTTTTTTCTAACTGTGATTTGAGCAACAAGTATAAGACCAAAGGGAATGGATGCTTCAAGGTCTGGTTGTGAAGCAGTCTTGAATGTATGGAAAGATGATGACTGCATTAATGAACAACCAGCAATTTCACTTTGGCAAAAGTCAGTGAAAGTGTTTTTAATGACAGTGACCTACCTGATCCTCCCTCCAGCACGGCTTCTTCAAAATGATCTTCACAAAACAGTGCTAACATGTATAGAATGCTAAGAAGCATTAAAACCCATCATGCACGTCGTGATAACTAATTGAAAGGAACAGCTTGATGAATTTTCAAGTTCAGTTGTCTGGCTTTTGCAGAGAAACTGCATTTATGAAACACTGCAAGCTGAGACCAAAAAGCAGTTGCCTCTAGCAGTGGGTCTTTGATCTGGCTCTGACTGATGTTGCATAGCTGTGAATTCCTCAAGAAATGAATGATGAAACAAATGATGGAATGGTGAAACATCAGACCAGGATGATGAAGCAGAAAAATTATCAGTGTACGTATTTAACCCTGCAGCTGTGTTACATTGCATTTCCTTGAGCACACACTCATCTTTATTCCTCACGTTGCTTTCTTCAGAACAGCACTGTTTGTGTGTTTGTGAGCCCTAACAGTGATGTGTCTTCTAGTGTGACCAAGTGTCACTCCTGCCTGCCAAGCAAGCATAGATGAAAGAAAAGAAACTAATTGGTGCTCTTGGGAAACTTCAGTAATGTACTGTCCTCCTGTGTCAAATTCCTATGTTGTAAGAGTGCTAGAAAAGAGCAAGCATTCCACAGTTCTCTGTGAGCTCAGGAGGTGGTGACAAGATCATCAATGAAGGATGTTGTAAATTCCTTGTACAGCTAGTGGAGAAAAGGAAATTCCTCCAAAGGTTTGTGTCCTGACAGTTGAGTATAAATTGCTTGTACTTTCTTGGATGTTATTTTCCTACAACAGCCAGATATTTATCTCCCTGCCTTAGTAACATTGCTGTAGTGATGTGCAGATTAAGAGTGAAAGGAAATGAAAGCAAGGTCAGCCCCCAAATGAAAAAGCATTCTGTTACAACAAGCCCTTTTTTTCCCAGCCGGAAGGGAAAGCTTTTTTACTTTAAACTATGCTTCATCTTAGTGACACATGACTGAAGCACAGAGTGAAAGTGGAGAGAGATGGATAATGGGGTTAGTTCAATTTGGCCTTTATTTCCAAGTTTTGGCCAAAAACTGACTAAATAATTTGACAGGAAATGGTTTGTTGTTTTGTTTTCTTTAATTTTTTAAAAATAGTAATTACAGTTTATAAGAACCTTGTCACAACATCCTAAACTTGGGAAATATTTGACAGAAATTGGCACAGCATTAGTCCAGTTTGTAAAGAAATAATATATTATTGATACAGTTCATATCATTAAGAATAATTTCAAAGTGTTTTGCAAATAACTATGGCTTGTATGCAAACCTATACAGTTCATGGCATAGGCCAAAAGACCTATGACAAGACACCGTCTTTGAAAATTACTTGGAAATTGCTGATAAAAAAAATTGCCTTAATTAGATCATGGGACAAAGGTGGCAGTATTAGGGGAAGAGCTCAGTGCTCTGGAATTGAAGAGTCTGGAGTTTCTCAAGAGATTGGTATCAGACCGTGAGTGTGGACTAGTGGGGAATAAATACTGGATGGGATTGAAAGGTTGATATGTAGTGTTAGAAACCTGAGAGCATGTGATAGTATGAGTAAGTGACATGCTCTTCTCAGATAAACCTCCTAAGCCCACTTATCTGATTCTTATCATGTTGATTTATTAATTTCTGCATCTGATGTTGATTGTTGGTGCTGATTTTCCCACCTTACTGTCTAAGATATTAGGAATTTCAGGAGAGAATATTTTAAAAATCTTCATGTTTTCAAGCCAGAGATCTCCAGACTCTTTCATAGAGACAAACACTGATGCAGAGCACTGGATAAACCAACATCAAAAGTCAGAGAAGAAAAAGCCTGCAACAACTGAAAAGGAAGACTATGAATGTAAAATGGAAACTTCAAATGTACAAGCAGTTTTTATTACAATGTGCTGTATTTATGTAAGTGTTGTCCATCTTGGCTGCAAGTCAGTGTAATACAGTACGAGGAAATAGTGCTGCTTGTTTATAAACCCAGGGATTAAGTCTACCGCTCTGCTTCTCTGGCCTTCTCATCCACCAATAGAGGTTTTGAATGGAGCATGCAGCCACGGCCTTGCCTGAGGTGTTTGGATTTTCTGAGAGTGTGATACTGTTTTTTCACAATGCCAGAACTTCCCAAGCAGCTGAAGACTTGTGTTGAGGAGTTGTTAGATACTACTGATGGCTGTAGTTACACATGGAGTTGTACCTGTGACTTTCCACTCTCCACGGGCCTGTTTTTAACCAAGTATGATGCTTTCATTAGGTCAAATGTTCAACTATGACCCATGCATTGTCAAACAGTCAAGTGGGGCTGATGGTAGGGTGATCTGTTATCATGTTCTCAGTTTCTGTTGACTTTTGTAATATGAAGACTGCTTGAAACACAGTATCTTGGAGATACAGGACTGATATTTTTCTTTTTTATTCCAGTTTTATGAGTAGGATCCTACAATTTTTAGTTTAAGTCTGAGTTAGCAATGTAAAATACCTGTATTTATCCTGAGCATTTTCTCTGTAGTTCGGTTTTCATGTTTCAGCAGATAAATAGGTAGAAACAGCAACCTTACAAATTCCTGTTCAAAGAGGCCCCAAATCCTTTTCATTTCCATCTACTTTAGGGTCATAGTCCCATGTAAACACGATGCAGAATTTCAAAGGCTTCAACTTCTCTGCTCTAATGTGCTGGTCAGTCAAAGACATTCACTTCATTCTTACCACCTGTCTTCAGAATGACTATGGTATGTTGGCTTACCTGGAAGCTGAGGTCATGATAGTAATCAAATAAAAAAATCTGCATGTAAATATCCTTCTCTTCCTCACCACAAACCTGTATTCGATCTGTGTTATTTAATGACCAATTTTACCCCAACGTGTTGGTAAAATCATCCATGATTTCTCCTTTTAGCTCCTGGACCTTCCCCATGAAGGTTAGACTTTACAGGATGTGGCAGAACTTGGCAGAACAAAGACCCCCTTAGTTCAGTACTGAGATTTTACTGGACGTCTGCACTACCTGTCCCACCCTCCACTGGACCTGTTCCTCGCCTCCTGCGCTGCATTCAAGTTTCTAGTATTTTCCTCTGCATCCAAACGACAGAGATGGAGGCTGAAAATACAATGTTGTTTTTCAGTCTTTACTACTAGTGAAAAATACAATTAGTAAAGTCCCTGCTTGAATTAGGATTAAAGGAGAACCTATTTCATCTCTGTTTACAGGATTGAGGAAGGCAGATGGGAGCCAGCCTGGTGCGGTGCAGAAGGGTTGATTAGCCAGGAGGTGGCAGCTGAAGTACTCCTTTTCACTTGGAGCAAAAACAAGCAGTAAGAGCAAAAAACAATTTGTAAATAGTGCAGATCCTGCCTCTTTGCATAGGAAAATGCTGTACATCATGAATGCTGTGCTAAACAGAAAAGTCCTAATGGATGTGTGCTTTTATGCAATCACCTCAAGCAACCCTCCCAGCCTTTGCATTAATTCCGAGTATTGTTGCACAGTGGCATTCACAATTAATTCAAAGCTCAGAAAGAAGTGCTTCTTTGCCATTTCATGGCTGTGCCTTTTTTGACTGACTTGAAAATTGCTAGATAAATTCTGAGTTTTGGAAGATGGAGTACCTGTTTTAATTTCTTTGGTTCTTTCCAGAGGCTAATGTCCAAATTTATTGCACTACGAGTGCCAGGGGTAGTCAGAATATAATCCAAATGGCAGTGATTTTAATGTTGCCAGTTGGGTTTAAGTAGTGCCCACACAGCTTCCACATGACTAACAACCTAGTCTATATTTAAATAAATAGGCTCAAAATGTCTATTAAGTTTGCAAGGTAATGTGAGTAAGGAGTAATCAAAACACAATTCCTGAGGTAGCCCCTGGCTATTTTATCCCTTGCTGAGCAGAAGCTTCATATTAGAGGGTGTTGTCAACCAGCCAGTTAATCTTACAGAGGAGATGGCTTTTTCAGATGCTTGGGTTAAGTGGTTGGAAAACAACAAGCTACAGCTGGCCTGATCTCTTTTTATGGAAAGAAATTACACGGACAGCTGGAATCATAGGTGTTTAAAACATTTTTTCACGCCTACTAAGATTCAACAGCTAGCTGAGGATTCCTTGCTTTGACTAAATGTTCAGAACAGGCAGTCCTTCAACTGTACAATTTTTTAAATGACAGGTTTTACAAGTGAAAAATACACTTTTATTCCCTATTAAACTCAAACTGACCAAACCAACCAACCCAAGAAAGAAAAATGAACAAGCAATGTCCCCCTCCAAAAAACCAAACCAAAACCACAACCCTTCCCTGCTCCCCCCAAGCCCCAGCAAAGAACAACCAACCAAAAACCAAGCACCAAACCAAACAAATACAAATCCTGGTTCCAAAACAGAATCTGTGCTTTTCTTCCAGTCTGAAGGATATCACATTGCTTATAGGGTAAAGGACTTTTGTCCTGTAAGGTACTGAGTGCTTGCAGCTTCAGGTCCTGTCCCTGTACACAGACTGAATATGTGTTTAAATCTTTTATATGTTGGAGTAAGATCTTTTTCTGGCATACTTGTGTAGTAGTGACACATCTGTGCTACCTTATTGTGTCCACTGAAATGGATACAACAACAGCAATGTACACTTGGAGAGCTCTAGTACTCAATCAGGCATCTTTCAACAGCAAAGTCTTGGAGGTGACTGCAGGAATGATTCAATTCTTGAATGACAAGGTGCATGCATAGCAAATGTTATTGACTCCACACTGTGTTTCGTAGTCAGCATACTTTTTAAAAGTATTTTTCTATTTGGTGAATAGTGGTAGCAGAATACATACTTCTGTGCAAAACATATTTTAAAGATGCACAGAACAGCGCCTGTGTAATATTTCAGCAAATTCATGAAACTTGCCTTCAGGACATTTTTCTTCGAGGTGTTCCCCCCTCCACTAAGCTCATCCCTTGTTTCCTCCACTCTCTAGTCTAATGGGAAAAACCCTAAAAAAGTCTCCTCCAAATCACCCTTCTTGTCCTTAGCCTAGCTGAGAATGTCCTGATGTCCCAGCAGGATGAGACTTCAGTGCAATATCCATCAGCTGCGCTTTGTGCAGAAGCTGATTTCCCTGTTCATGCAACACATGAACTCACGGGTGCATTGTTAGTTTCTATGTATATGAATTAATGCAGAAAGATAGAAATTAACCAATCAAAGCCTCTGGACGGGGAAAGACAAATCTGTACCGATCCTCACATCCCATACAGCCTGCTCTTTTTTGGTGCTGCAGTGGCATTTGTATGTGCATCACAGAGTTTCTGGGACATGAACTTTATCTCCAAGGCACTAGAACTGCTCCAGACCGTCCATTTCTGTACTGTTGCAGCTTTGGTGTGCAAGAGAAGCGGACTGAAACAAGGACGTCACCTGGGGGCACTATTGCAGCCAGATACTCGTGTATCGTGTCATTTGCATTTGAAAGTTTATAGCCGAATATATTTCTGGTAAAGCTGCTCTTTATCAGAAGATTTTTTTTAGCTTGACTACTGGTTATAATTTTAAATGTTCTGTGCCCCTGAGTGGAACTACAACAGCAAAATTAATAAAAAAGAAACTTAATTTCCTAGGTTCCTACTGTTGGTTGAGTTTACTTTATTTGATGAGCCAAACCTTGTTTTATCTTTAAAAATTTCCTGCAAAATCAGTTCCATGTGAGTTCTTCCAGAGCAAATATTCACATAATTTTATCTTGTGAGGTAAGCTGGTATTCCATACACTTTGTTTCTAAATATGCTTTCTATGTCAAGAAGTCTGTATCCAAGATGAGTTTCCAATATCCATGCCTTGTTTCAAGAGACAAAAAAATGCTTTGAGAACACATATTGCACTCATTTCTGGAGCTAACCCTTACACCACACTTTGGTTTTATTTTGTAGTAGGTAGGGGGAAGTAACAGAGAAAGAAACCAGTTCTGCTTATGGTTGTGACATTAAATTTGCTGTGACAGAATTGTCATGAAATAGTAAATAGGCAAATTAAAACTGTTGACAAAACAGAAATTACTCAATTTGTGATATTGCCTTTGCTGAGACTATTGAGAGAGTCACTGGAAATTGTGATACCTTATACGTATCTTATATTTGGAAAAGCCAGGTAATTTTCATGCTAAAATGTACCTATGCAAAATTCTCATCCTCTTTTCTTCTGTAGTTGTAAAAGGCCCAACTCAACAATGAAAATGTACCAAATATATGTCATGGAAGACTGCTTTGAAAAGGAAGGTACTGAAAGTGTTAGCTAGGCAGGGGCATCCACAGTTCCTGCAAGCAGTTTTGCTATTCTGCAAAGAAGGGTTTTAAGAGTGTTAATATTAGTGAGTAAATTTTTCCTGCATGACTTATTACTTGTGGCCTTTTGTACTATCTCTTCAGCCACTGCTGCATGACATGACCTTTTCAGCATATTTATCAGTCTGGGATGTACGGATGATGCAGAGTTATAAATGTGGTTGCTGGGGGAGAAATGACCAATTCAAGGGGACTGTTTCAAAATCAGGTTCTGATATGGATGCTTTGGAACACATCTGATATTTGAGTAGTGTATTTTACTTGAGGGATATGCTGCTTTATTAGAGTGGTTTTCTGATACTCCCCTGTGACATTTCTGGCATGCATTTATGAGGCTTCAGACATTACAGTAGACCATCACATCATTGAAGTCAGTGACAAAACTTCTGTTAATTTCAAAGGTACAAGGTTAAGACCTGAGTATCTGGGTGAATTGCGGTACTGATTTAGCATTCTGCTTTTTACCCTTGAATGACCATGCACAAAAAACCCAACCCACCCCAACTCAACCCCCCCCCCCCCCCCAAAAAAAAATTTCTATCTTTTCTGCATTAATTCATTTACATAGAAACTAACAATGTGTCTGTGTGAGTTCATGTGTTGCATTTCTGGTGGTGATTGGCTTATTTTACACTCAGATTTCATATTCTCTCTCCAAATTTTCAGCTATTTCCCTGGCAGATATGAATAAGCAAAGAAAGATTGCAAATTATGGGCAGATTGGGATGAGGTAGGACAACGACATGATCCAGTGTTTGTGATACTGGAAGAAAGAATAAGGCACTCAATCACCTCACTTTAACCTCTAATTTGTAACAGAACAAGGTTTGTATATGGTGTCAGTGACCCAAGTGCTGCTTTTTGAACCTGTTTAAGTAGTTTTTGGATAAACATGATACATTTCTGATAAATGATATAGTTTCTTGTTATATTTATTTTTCTCATTTTCTGTGTTATGACTACCCTGCAGGACTTCAGATTTCTACTGTGACTCAGTATCATTAGCACCTGTTTTAGAGCATGGATCCTGTCCAGGGCAGGATTCTATTCCATATCAGGTGCTTCATCACATGGCTGTGAAATCTGTGATATGAACAGTTAAAATATTGTCATTGTGTGTGTTCCTAAAGGTTTGACTTAGCCATTTGTGTAGATAAATAACACTCCTGTTTACTCACTGACTTCAAATCACTCATCTCAGAGGTCTATTAAGGCTCTTACTGACCAACCAGATGGTCCTTCAGCTGAGGCTGTCCCTGCTTGGTGTTGGACTTCTGTTTTGGGAAATAGCACACTCTAAGAAATGAAGTGAGGTTCCTTTGAGATGCACAGGTTAGGGAATTCAGTGACTCAGCTCTACCCTAGGTCTAGCTTTTGCTCCTGTTGATCTCAGCTGACTGATGTCACCTGTAACTGACTCATTGCTTACAGAAGGGAGTTCCCAGTCATTGTTATCTCCTTCTACATTGTGTTGTTGTTAAATGGATGTGAAAATGAGCAAACCTGCTTTTGATTTATTTTTATTTATACACTCTGCCAGCGATATGAAAAGGAGCAGACCTGCCATGAGTTTGTGTTCTGTTGTCCAAAATACCTGAGACTCCCCAGTCCCAGTTTACAAGAGAAGTTCAAGTGAAAAAAAAAATCCATGAATACTTGATAAACTCCTGGCTTCATGAGGTGAAGGCCATAAAGAGGGAGTTGTACATTACCGAAAATGTATAAAATTATCAAACTGGATAAATTTAAAGACTGACTTCTTGTAAACTTTTATTGAAAATCCCTTTATTTGTCCAGAACTGCTCCCTGAGGTAATTTTCAAAAATCTTGCCAGAAGCACCAGATTTGAAAGCAGACATCCGATTCAAACATTTTGGAGGTCATAAGAGGAGTTATCTCCTTAAGAAGAGAATATTTTCCATAAGGACTTGCCACAGCTTGTGGGGTTATTTGAATCATGCCAGTGCTGGGAGTCTTGATAGTCTTCAGCTCTCCCTGTTGAAGTGATGCATACAGAGCAATTAATTCTACAGCAACCATCAACATTTTCACTGGATAGACAGTAACAGAGACTGACCAGAAGCCTAGGAGACTACATACAGTTGGAATCCTCAAATTACAAACTTTTTGGGAATCTGCACTCTAGTTAATCTTTTGGCGAGGTTTCCTGCCCCCTTTCTCCACCTTTTCTTATGCTGAAATGAGTTCTACAGTTCTGGTAGATGCTGATCTGGGCCTGTGACAGAAACACTGCCGAAGTCCAGTGAAGACAGGAGGGGATGCTGGGGAAGGACCAGAACAAAAGTGAGAGCAGGTTGTATGGTACCGTGCTGCAGTATAGATGTGAATTTAAGGAGAAAGACTACAGAAAGACATAGAAACTAATAAAGCAAATGGATCTTTGAAATTCAACATGGTGGCAGAACCAGATTCAAACAGATCTATTAAAAAACCCAAAAAACAACAAACCAAAACCGAGAGCAAACAACTGCTATTTTTAAAAAGAATTATCTTTTCTTTGTGTTTTCTGCTCTTTTCATTCTGTTTTGTTCAGAACTATGTGAATATATCCTCAAGTTTTGGATTTTGACATACTAATACTACAAATCTATCTCTCAGCTAAGCATTAAATTCTCAATGAATTATCTTTAAAGAAATTCACAAATGTATACAGGACTGTAAAAAAAAATCTAGAAAAAGAGGATTTTGATGCAATAAAACGTTTTACTCTCTAGATCATTTTATATAGGTGTTGGGGGTTAGGTTTCTTTCC
>WBMY01003000.1:0-10779 GCA_013397315.1 Donacobius atricapilla
AAATAAAAATTCAAACTCAGGTAAGTTTTTTCAAATCTCCAAAGCTCCTAAAGGTAGAACACTTTCTACAGCAGAACCCTACAGATTCCAGGTAAAGGCTAATAAAATAAATGAACAAACAAACGCCCTAAGAAACAAAATCTAACAAGATTTATGCCTATCAAATTTTACAATTCAAATCAAAAACAAGCACTGAAGTACAATGCAAGTTACCAGATCAAAAACTAACAGCTTACTTCACATTTTCAATGGCTATGTAATCCTTCACAAATAATTCAACATTCTTCTCCTTCAAAGCTTTACCTCTTCTATTAAGATTTATCCACTTAACCCAGAACTTCAGTTCACCAGTTGTAACAGACTATTTTATCAAAAACAAAATACTCAGGCTAACTCAATCAGCAAAACATGATACACTACTTTTCTATCAGCTTGTTTCGGATAGAGTACAAGCAGTTCCTAAGCGCAAGCACAATGAAAAGACGTTTGAAGAGACGCAAGTATTTAAGTGATAACCTTCACTAACACTCAGCAGTTTTGGCAAGGTTATAGATCTAAGCACTATGCTCAATAATAGTTTTTAACACTGATTCAGCTCCTTTGCTGTTCAGAGGTTCAGCCTTTATTTAAACATTGTAACATACCTTTAAGTCTCTATGAATAATAGGAGGCTTCTGCTTATGCATATGCTGCACTGCTCTGCAGGTCTGATAAAAGATCTTCAAAACGGTGTCACAAGAGATAGGTCCTTTGGATTCTACTTTCTTTAAGAATTCCACCAGCTGCCCTGCAGGAAATGACAGAAATTCACATAAGCACACGGAAAACACTGCAAATTCTGAAAGCTTGACACAAATAGGCCCTGGTCAAGAAAGATCTACAGTCTTGAGTTGTATTAAACAGATTTTCTGAAAATAGCAAGTACACACTGACTACAGTGACAAATGAAAGTGTGCTCTAAGGAACTACTCCTACTCTTTCTTTCTCTGATGAGTCTCAAACAAAAAACTTGATTATTACCTCATATTTAAGACAAGGTTAAACTGTAGTCTAAAAAAACACGATCTTTAGCCTATAAAAGTTTGAACTTTAGCTCCACTGAACCATGCTATCTTATACAGTCATTCCAAGCTTGTAAGTTAAAAAGCAACCTGCGGAAAACGTCTGCCAGAAGCAATGAGCACTGCCGGGAAAAGAAATAATGTTTACCTTTACACAGCTCTGTGAGCAGAAGAAACTCTCCTTGTCCTGTGTCTGATTCTTCTTTTCCTATAGATGCTGCAGAGCAAAACTGGACAATGTTGGGATGACCTGAAAGTTTTTTCTGGAGATAACACATTCAAGGAACATGACTCCCAAGTTCATTGATACTATTGCATCCAGTAGTTCATTTGAAACATCAGCTTAAAACCACAGAAAGCATAACAGCTGCAATCAATACCCTAACCAAAACAGAAATACATACCTCAGCTGTAAGAAATCTGAGAAAGCAATCTAAGGTAATGTAATAAAAAGTCAAAATAAAATATTGAAAAATCCTTATGATTACAGCTTAGAAGAAACCAGACTCAGTAACAGGTCTAGTCCTTTTTGTCTGTTAACAAAAGCTGCAAGAACCTAGCATGAGTAGCATGGACATCTTCTAATTATCAGCTGCTTCTCTAAATAGCTGATCAAGAAAGAGCTATTGTATCCTCACCTATCTTTCCCACAGAAATATTAAGTATGCCATGCTTCAATTCAAAGTAATTAAAATAGAGTTCAAAACAATTAGAGGTCTAAAAGGGCAAGGAACTTACCCCTCCCATCATTAGTAGTAATTTTTCATGCCAAAACCTTTATCATGCTTCACTTTCAGTTCAAAACTTTGAGGTATCATTTTTGAGCTACGTAAAGGAGAGTACAGTGTAAGTGATCTCAACTCCTGCCAGTGGAAATTATGTTGCTTCATGCCTGTCTGTGCATACACTGAGACTCATGCCTGGGAGACAATCTACTTAAAGGATGCATCCACCAAGTCTGAAGAGAGAAAAGCAAAGACATTTTAAGTAGAACAAAGCTATTAAAAAGGGGTAAGTTGATCCACACAACTCACATCAATCTGATCCTACACATCTCTCCACAACCTTCTATTCAGAGCCGCAGGAACTGATTGCATTTCACAGTCTCATCCCAGAAAGTTAGCAACAATTAACCTTTCATCATGTTGTACACCTGCTTTAATGACTCTGAGTCTTCAATGATTTCTTTTGGATGAAAAACATCGAAAATGTTTTTCACGGTTTCAAGTAAAGAACACGATGCTAAATTAGTTCTTTACTCTTGGCAAGACAACATCAGAGTAGATAGAAAATGTATAGTGCTATGGTACTCTGTCTTGGAAGTGTACTTTTAGTAAGTAGTGTTTAGACTAAGATTTTGCCAAACGTATCAGGAATTATAAAAAGAAATGTTTGAATATCTTAAATTAGGATCAGTGGGCTTGCCTGCTAATTCAAAATGAAGCTGAATACTACTCAGAAGGGAACATCATCAGCATACCACAGCTATTCACTGACTCTTGAAACAAACTGAGGGCCAAAGAAGAGCCAGGACAGGGACAAAATATTGAATTTACTAAAATCAAGGACTGAACACACTCTGAAATCACATTATACCCGACTGTCTGACATAACTGAAGGTAAGGAGGACAACAAAGACACAGAGAAACATCTGCTCTTGTTTCTGATGCATGTAGTCTACTGAAATTTCTTCCTTAATATCCAGCATTACTTCTTAAAGCCAGATGTATCCAAAGCAGAAATTAATAAACATTGAGAAATTAATAAACATTGAGAGCAAAGAGCAAAAAATTCCATGAGGGATTTCTATTTAAGATCTAGGTATCATCTGAAGTCAGAAGGTCTCTTGACCACATTCACAGACCCATAAGAAAGCCTAAATAAGAATTTCACTTCTTGCTAGAAGTACATGGCGAAGTCCACACTAGCTACAAAAATTATCTGCACACACTCTATTACTGCAATTTTTGAAGAACTGAATTTTCTGCATGTTGGTACCAGATTCATGACAAACCATGAACCCAGACCTCCAAAATGTCAGTCCTCTTAGGCAGCATATGGCATGAGGAAAAACAGAATCTGTGCAGCAATCTTTTGTTTCTCAGAAATCTCAAGCAGTTAAATACGCTACAGGAAAGGATACCATAAAACAAACTTCTTGAATGATGGCTTTGTTCTTCTCCTCTTCATTAGACAACAATCGCTGTCAAAATAATTGAGAAGATACAGTTACTGAAACTTACAGAAGAACAGCGCTTAGTTTTTTTTTCACAGAATATGAAGGATACGCTGTCGTCAAAAAACTAAGAAGCTGTAATGGGGCAGTAAACAAAGCTGGCTTATTGCACATTTTGACATTCCGTCATAAATAATATCCAGTTTTCAGTTACCTGGACTATTAAGGTTTAATGATAATTAAGCAGTTCTAACTTTTGATACTCTAGAAGTAACTGCTCTGATATATATAAAACACTTAAGTCTCCTGGCTGCAGCATTGTGGGCTAACAAGGAAAGATTCACCTTCTGTCTGAAATATTCAGCAACAACCTTCAACTCACTCTAGACTAAACTTCTCTAGATTATGTAGCCCAGCTCTTTCAATGGTACTTTTGTAATCAGTAGCAAAATTAAACTTTACTAGTATTACCTGGATTTGCAGTCAACATTTGACTACAATCAGCCTCAGCACTCACTACAGAAGTAGCAATTTTACACAACAGAGGAAGTGTAGTAATGGTTCACCTTTTACCTATTTTTATTTTCATTTTTTAATGGGGCTACTTCTGGAGGACCTTTTGAACACATAGCATATGGCTTTGGTCACATGTTTTGTTACTGTAGAATGTGGAATTAAATGGAAAAAGCTAAAGTTGTTACTGGCGGTATAATGCCAACTTACCCCTCCCACCCCTCATACAACTACCCTGTTTACAGCTGATTACCAGAAGCCTCTAGAAACCAAGAATCCAGAGAAGCATGTCTAAAAAGTACCAGGCTGACTGTTTAAACAACAAGTCAAAGCGTGAAGCATTATTTTTAATACTAAGGTTATCTACTCTTTAAGTAATAAGGTAGGCTAAATCGGCTTCTGATGAGTGAAACAGATTCCTGTACTCCACTTCAGGTAACTACGAAATATTCTTTTTACCCATGCAACATTTTGGACTGGATCATGAATTTCTACACCAAAAAANGGCTACAAACACCATTAATATACTGGATTTTCCAAAGTTATTTGCTCAGTGGCATACATCAAGGACTAATTGTCATGCTAAAATATCAAGCTAAATAGACCTTACAATCCTATAGTGAAGTAAATTAACATTACCTTCAAAGCATAATCTTTGCCACTTCCAAGATCTTGAGCCTCATAGACAAAAGCAAAACCCCCTACAAGAAAAAGGCATTTTAAGTCAGTTTTAATTTCAATATTCAGGTACATCATTCTTTTTAGTTTAACAGAATCAATACATGAATTTAGAAAAATTTCTGAATGTATCAAGCACACATTTTCGGCACCTGGTCAGGATTGCTGATATTCAGCAAGAGTTCAGATATTCTATTCCCTTCCTCTACATATGCCAAGAGCACAATGACTTTGATACTTTCCTGCATTTTGTTAAGCCTGCATATGCAGATTTCTTATGAAGTCATTTTTTTAAAAAGGTCCTTATAAAACCAAAATGCAGTACAGCAAACATTACCTGATAATTTCAATTTAACTTTTTGGCATTACACTGCTGACTTATTATGCTTTGTATAACATACAGAAATAACTAAGGAAGATAAGTGCTAAACATACACTTCCTATTTTTAAGGTAATTGTCATGCTTCAGGCTTTGTATTAAAAGCAGAAAACATTTTCAAGCACTAAAGCAAACATTCCAGTAAGGGTAATGTTGTTACTAACTTGCAATGTGTTATTCAGTAAAATATTTCCCTTCCAACTCCTTTTGTCAAACTATCTATATTCTCAAACATTTCCCTTTGCTCATGAACATTGTGCAAATCTCATTGAGACAACAGAAGTTTGAGAGTATGTAACTAGCTTAAAATATGCATTTCTACTTCAGTGATTGCACCTTATTATCAAGTACTGAAATTCTAAACAGAATGGAATTCATTAAACTTTCCAGATCTCCAGAGAAACGCTGGTGGTATCAGGCCTGGTTAATTCCTACTTCATTGCACCTGCCTTACAGAGAATCCCAACCACTGTGACCCACAAGATCCTTTTACAACTAAGCCCCTCTGTTATTAATGAAAAACAATTATTATACAAAAGGAAAAACTAGTCCTACTGCTTCATTCTTAAAAGCAGTTTTGGTTAAATGTTGGCTCCCTTGAAGTAGTCTATTGAAGCAGTTTTAATACGCCCTTAGTAGGACAAGTTTACTGGTAAAACTTCTCCTCTGCCTAACAGTTCACTCCAAGTCCCCCAACCAATATATTGTGAAAACATTCAGGAGAAACTATTTTAAAAACACTTTCAACAAACCTCTACAAACACCCATATAGCAGACCTAACTGAGGCAAATTGTAAAATGGAAGTTAAGATAACAACTTCTAGGTGTGTCTAAAGAATGTATTTGAGGTGTTTTCAGTCACTTTTTCCACTCATGTAAATGTTTGCAGATGGTTTTAAGACAGTTTTCTGAGGCTTTCTGTATCAGCAAAATCATCTCAGTATTCCCCCGTACAGATCACCAGTGTGATCTGTACCGGGGGAATACTAAGAGAGATGTATACACCCATCCCAGCTATTGCCCAGAGAGGCAGGTTTTGCATGGCTGAGGCATTTCAGAGCCCCATTCTCAGAAGACAGCCCAAGCTCTTCAAAATCATCTCAGATAGTATTTTCTAGTACAGAAACTGCATCTGTTTTTCTGTAGACACAAACTCTCACACATCAAGGCTCACCACAGAGCATCACACCATCTCATGAAAATCAGGAACTAAATCTACCTCATTTGCTTTATTAGCAAACACACTACCCTTATCCTTGCACCACCACAGGCCTCAGACAGTGCCCCTATCAGTACTTCATCATTTTCTTACAGGGATTTGAAGACCCTTGCTTTTCCAGCCAAGAGAGTTGGGTTCTCCCTCAGGTAAAACCTAGGCATCACATAATACTCAATAACTTCACTGCATTTGCACATCAAGTTGGATTTTAAACTGTCCTTTTTTTATCATGTCCCTGTTTTTCACTTCTTCACAAATTATTTTTTCAGATAAGCAACTCCAGTAAAATGACAGCTAGAGAGGCATCAAATTAGGGACACCAACCACATAGCACTGCTTGCCACTGTAATTCATTCACTGTTTCACTACACACTTAACTGGTGGTGAGAAAGTGAGGGTGTGAGTAGCTTTCTGCTTGTAACTATTTGATATGAGTTGCCTACTCCCCTACCAAATACTGACCGTTATTTGTTTCCATATCAACTTTCAGTGGTTTATGTTTCAACTATAATTTGATTGAAACACTATAATTCTAGCCTGGACTGTAAGTTACAGTGCATCTTACCTGAAAGCTTTTCTATCAGAGTATCAAAACAAAAAAAGATGCTCTGTTACTGTTGCCTCACAAGCATTGACTCACAAGCTTTTTTTTTTAAATCTAGTCATGCATTTGTGTCCACTGCAAAGTCCTAGTAACACAGTGAAACTGCCTCAAGAATGAAGGATGGTCCCAACTTAAAGATCTGTACATTTTCCCACATCCCTAAGAAGCAGAGAGGTAGAATATCTTGAAACTTTCAGAGCTCCCCTGCAAGAAGGAATTGCTACAACCAAGAAACAACAGCTTTAAAAATTAGAACTGTTATGCTTCCTGTTGAAAATATTGTCTATGTTTACAGTAAAGAGAATGTAAACTGGAAAGCTGCTGGGTCAGGTGCTTTAGTTGTTCTTTAGGAATCACCTTTTTTTCCCCCCTCTATCTATCAGCAAATAAAACTAACAATGATCACAGAAACTTGACATTAAGCATTCTTTGTGCCCCTGCTGCTAGAGGTTTACAAATTAAATCCACCCAAAAACCTGGACTTAATTAGGCAATCATTATCCTATGAATCCAGTAGTTGCAGAGACCATAGAATTGTTCTTAGGAGCTTGGCTAACTGTAATACTGTCTGTTCACACTTAAAATATCAAGGAAGCCCTGAAGTATCAAAGAAAAAAAAAAAAAAGCAAACCAAAAACTGCTTTAATTGCAGAAGTTTCACCTTGACAGGAAGCAGCTTGTAACAAGTCACCTACCTATGTGGCTTCAAGATATGACACCTATTTTTAAACTAAAAAAAAATTAAAGTCTGTATCCATTTAAGTCTGTAGCTTATTGATATCTTTCTGACTAGGAATGATTTTTTCATTATGCTAAAGCTTTAGACTCAGATCAAACAGACTGAATATTGCATTCTTTTTCTCATATTTCTCTTCTTGTGCACTCTTTTGTCAATGTTTGTTACTCAAAGGAAGAATAATAATTCATTATACGTGAAGAATGGTTGTTAAACGAGTGCTACAGAACTTCCTTGTTCCCCATTTTTCACACAACTAAACACCTGGTTTATTCTAAATTGTTCAGTCTCATGTACAAAAGAAGCAACAATATCCACTAATTAGGCAGGAAATATGTAACTATTTTATTTGAGTAAAATTGTGTGGGGGTCTGTGCACTTAACCAGAGGATCCAAGAAAGCCACGACACCTGAAGCCACCACTATACCAAGGGTAAGTAGGGATTATCTGTAAAGGCCCCCACCAAGGTCCTCTAAAATCTTATCTACAGTGAGCTACTGAAATGGCCAAGCAGAAAAAAAAACAGGATACCATATTCTAGGAGTGCTCAGTCCAGTCTGTGACACACAGTCTGTTCTTGCATTTCGAGGTAGTATCAGTACAAGAGATCATCACCTCATCCCCCACAGGCTGCTGTCAGCCTCCTGCAGCAGCACACCACATTTTTGATCAGCCCAACGCAAACCCAGTACAACACCTCTGTGAAACAACCAGGAAAATGCACCCAAGTGACTTGTGCAACCAGACTCAGCGTAGAGCACAGCCGAACATGGACTGCACCAGCAGTGGTGCACACTACAGAGCTGGAAGGAGTTGTGGGCTATGGGAACAACTGAACCTGTGCTGCCATATGATACCGTGCAGTGCTAAACCACAGCCTCTGTTCGCACCAGCTACAAGCCAAGCTGAGCATATGAGCCTACAGAAGAGGCTCTCTGTCTCAAATCCAGTTCACCATGGATTTGAAATCCAGATTCAAAAAGCAGCACTGGACTTTCCAGCAGGGAATTTGGCATGAAAGAACCAAGAAGAAAAACAGATTCTATATTTGTAATCATGGAAGGGAATACATAAAAGCCGCAGTTGTGGACCCATGTATCAGAAGGTACCACAACACGTCCAGAGCTGAAAGATAAACGCAATTTGAGCCACAAAATAAACAATACACTACAGACAAATTCAAGTCTGAAAATTGCAGGAGAGGCTGGAACTTCCATATTTTACATCTATTTTATCTGTATATTCAATACACTGCAAGGGTTCTTCTAGACTAGCTACATTGGCTAGAAAGTTATACTTTCCACACAAAGCAAGCAGCTAGCCCAACTTCAATTAGTAAAATAAGGAAAGAAAACAACATAAAATAAAACCATGACACTGAGACAACATGGAACACAAAGCAGCAGTTACAGAGAAATTGTCAAGAACTGCAAAGTTAAAGCATGCCTCCACTTAAGCAATCTTTAAGTCATCTAACCTGACATCTTTCCCCTGATATTTTACATGCCTATGCCAGATTCTGGGGAACAGTAGGCTGCTGTCAAAGGGCAGTATAAAAACACCTGCTCCAGAGCCATAACCAAATAGCATATATGCCTCAAAAACAGCTTCCTGCCCTAACTTTCCTTTGTCCTTTGGTATCTGCTGTGGTCACTGCTGGCAAGAATGTTACACTATCAGCAACACAGACAGGTCTTTTAGCATTCACATCCTACTGAGTGCTTACATTTCAGTCACAATTCTGGTGGTAAAGAAGCGTAAGTAAAGGCTGAAGGCAGAATAGGAGGATATGACGTTTAATACTGTTTTGAAAGTCACTTACTACATAAGAAACTGCCAGGTTTTCTCTAAGCTCGTATGCCAAAAGTGCTTGAGCATTCAAGTGACAAATTATTGCCCTTAAGGAGATAAAGCAGTGGTGAAGACACAGTTACTGTTGTTTTACAGCATAAAAATTTTGTAAGTAGCTTACAAGTGGTTTAAAGTAGCTAATCTTAACCAAATTTTTCTTCTGTGCTGATCATCAGGATTTTTCAACAGAAAACTTCTTAGAACCAGATAATTTCAAGACGGAACTACAGAAAAAAACTCCAATAGTGGAAAAGTGTTCTAAATAGAGCTTTGAGGTATTTAAACTAAATAACATCAACCATCTCTACAAAGTTCATAAAATATTTAACTGCAGTAGTATGGAAAACTTCACATTTTAGTCTTCTGAAACTAGCCTTCAACAGTTCTTCTGCTTAAGGAAATAAAGTATTTTCTCTGACCACAGGCACAAGACAATCCAAATTTCTGCTAATATCTGAGTAACTTGCATCTATCAAATGTACCATGTTCTCTAAAACAGACAAACAAGTCATGTGCTAGGCTACCTACCCATAACTTCACTGAAACTGGAAACTGTCTAGCTATTTAACTCCTTGTACTCTAGCAAAGTCTATGTGAACAGTAAGATCAGCCTCCTGGCAAGTGCGTTTAAAGCAAACTCATTTTCTGCATTCCACAGTCTTCCAAACAACCTCAAACCACAGAGGTAAACTTGCGTATTTGGCATAATAGTATACACTGTCATTAAAAAAAGAAAACAAACCAAAACAAAACAAAACCACCACCAAACACGCAACCCAGAATTATCACTGGATCCCTGCTGGATTTTAAAGACCCTGACAGACTACAAACTCCTCTGAGTCGTGTTATGCGGCAAAGGCATTTTAAACCACGAAGCGGGCGAAGAGGCGGGCACACGACACAGCGGCTCCCGGCGGCTATTCCTGAGTGGGGACAGTGACTCCCAGCGCTGCTGCGCCCCCGGGGCCTGGGGACACCGTCCCCCCGTGCCTGGGACAGGGCTCGGCGCGCAGCGGCACGGGCACCGCCAGCCCTTCCCCAGAGGCCGGAACCGCCGCCCGCCCGCCCCCACCCGGGCGCGGCCTGCCAAGGAGGAAACCCTCCCGGTCTCGGAATAGGAGACAGGGAGAACGGCAGCGGGAGGGCCCATCCCAGCCCCGCAGCGCCGGGGGCCACCCCGCACGGCCCGGCCCGGCCCGGCCCTGCCCTGCCGCCCGCTCTTACCCTCGGCGATGACTCGCTTGATGCGCAGCTTCATGTCGCCCATTTCCACCGTCTGCCCCACGAAATCGTTTTGGTCGCGGCTGGCGGCTCCCAGGGAGCCGGGGCCCGCCAGGAAGTCCAGGGCGGACTGAAAGAGCGACATGGCCCCCGGCAGGCAATGAAACGGAATGAGACGGGAAGGGACGGAAGCAGAGCAGGACGGAGTTGGAGGACTCCGCCGAGGCACCGGCAGCCGCGGCGAGAGCCCGCCTGCCTCCCCTACGGTCTCCTCAGCCGCTCGTCCCTCCGCTCCGGGCGGCTTCCGGGAGCGCTGCGTCACTCACGCGCTGCCGGCACC
>WBMY01003000.1:10947-58559 GCA_013397315.1 Donacobius atricapilla
CCGCCCCGCTCCCTCAGCGCCCCCTCACGGGCCCCGGCTCCCGCCGGCCGCTGAGGACGCGCCGAGCCCGTTCTGCCCGCGGAGCTTTGCCCCGGGAAGGGTCGCCGTTCCCCACCAGCGGTGTCCGCCGGCACCGTTTGCGCTTGGGCAGCACCTGCGCTTTTCCCACAGAACACTGCTGCCGTCCTCTCGCTGTTCGTCTGCCCTCGGGATCTGCCACGTCTCTCGCTTTTCCCCGCAACCCTGACGGGCCAGCCGCTGCCCTCCGTGCGCCCCTCTGCCGACACAGGGAGGCAGGGGAGGGTGTGGTGGGGGAGCGCTCTCCGTATGTTGTGGTTTGACACAGGCCAAATGGCAGGCACCCACGAGAGCCGCTCACTCACCCTCCCCTGCCGCAGCTGCACAGTGGAGAGAAAAATTTAACAAAGGGTTCATGAGTTAAGGTCCTGGAGAAAACATTCAAAGGGCAAAACAGGCTTGGCCTAGAGGTACAGAGTGAATTTATTACTAACAAAACCAGAGCAGGATAATGAGAAGTAAAATAAGCCCTGAAAAACAACTTTTCTTTCCCCAACCCCTCCCTCCTTCNAATAATTCGGAGGAAGGGGGTTGAATTCTCCATTCCAAAGGGAGGTCTTGCCCTCCCTAGCAGACACCTGTCTTTTCTAACCAAGACACCTTGGTGTCAGCATATTGTTTCCGTCTCATGCTCTCACCTCGTCCTCTTCTCTGGCTAGAATTAAAACTGCATCTCTATTTTCGTTTCAATGTCTTCTTAAATATGTTATTACAGAGGCATTACCATCATCTCTAATTGCCCAGCCTTGGCCAGGAGCATGTTCATCCTCAGAGCCATCCGAGACTGGCTCTGCAGGACACAGTGGAATCTTCTAGCAGCTGTTCACAGAAGCCATCTCCATGCCCCCTGCTGCTACCAAAAACCAAGCCATGCAAAACCAACACACACGAGTATTGGGAATCACCATAAAGAGTCAGCCTGCATTTTTACAGGTAAGGCTGACTCCTCCATGTGTTCGGCAGATCCCAAACTGGTCAGCCCCTTTCCAGAATAAGGCTGCATTACCTGAGACAGCAGATCACTAGAAGCAAGGCTTGTATCCAAACCTTTTGTTTCAGAAATAACACCAATAGTCAAGATTCTCTTTTGGAAGTTTAGTCCTTACTGACTGCACCTTGCCAGCAGCTATCACATTGAGACAATCCTAGACATCCCCAAATTCTCTAAGATTTCAGGTGGCCTTGGCTACTTGCTCCTGCACAGATGAGTGGTTAAATTTTTTGAAGTTGTATTTCCCAACTTCCATAAACTATGTACTTGCTGTTCTTCATGTGCTGTGTAAATCACAGGGGCATGGCCTCTTGCGATTCTCTCATTGTTCTGTAATGCTTGATCAGTCAGGAAGTGTGGTCGTAAAGGTGTGTAGATTTATATGGAGATCCCATGTTTTTATATGTTTAATGGAAAAAAAATTATCAAAGGTTATAATAGAGAACTTCCTTCTAACTGCAGCAGAGGTCAGCTGCTATTTTGCTCTTTCAATTCTCCCTTTAAGAAAATTTATTTTATTACAGTAAATTATACCACGAATACTTCTTTGCAGGAAAAATCCAACCTGCAGGAGCATCTTACCTTCAGTCCAGCTTTGGTTTCTGACTTTCCTGATTATTTTTGTTCAGGCACATGCTGTAATTATTTTTTTACAAACAAACTCTGCTAGTTAGGTTTGCTACACCATATTATTCCACTCACTATCCCTTGTACCATTCATCTGCACCTTCCCCTTCAAAGACTCATCCACAAAAGGCCACTGGAAAAAGGACAGGAATTTCTATAAGGAACCACAGAAGCAATCTTTCTGGTTTTGAAGGTCTAGGTTTTATTTTAGTAGCTTTCTTGTTCCCAAATGGAAGACTCCAACATAGATGGAGTATGAGGCAACTACTTCATATTTGCTCAGCTTAAATGACTGAGATTTCTGATGTAACTTCAGTAACAGACTGAATGACCTGGGCTAAAATAACCTCCCTTGGATGTTTAGGATTTTGTGGGGTTTTTGCTAACCAGCTTTAACACCATGCTAAAATTCCCTGACTATTTCACTGCAAAGCCTAGCATTTATCTCAGCTCAGAAGAGATGTCCCAAAGTCAGAAGAAACAGCTGAGGATGGCAAGGCAGCAGGATTTTGTTTCAGCAGCAGCATGCCTGATTGAAATGCCATTAAATGTATTGTCTGAGAATCTTGTTTCTCTATCAATGTGTACCTTTTTAATGTATAAAAATTAGTAAATGTTGGGGTTAGATTTGGGGTTTTTTTTCTTCCCTATAGAATTTTTCCCCACAAAGTCACTAGGAGACTAATTGCTGGGTACTTACGGGTGCTTGACCAAAACAATACAAGTGGTTGAGACCAGGCTACACCCTTTTGTTTTTGGTGTTGGGGAGTTTTTTCTCTCCGAGGGAAAAAGGTGATACCGTGGGGTTTTGGGAGGTAAAGGACAGGGCTGGGGACAGCTTCACTCTCTTGCTCTCGGCATCGGAGAGAGAAGGGCAGGCCGCTCCTGCTGCAGAAAGAGTTTCTCACTGCCATCACCGTGTCCATGCCCGGGAACTCTGCGCTCGCCTCCTCCGGCCCTGCTGGAGCTGGGCTGGCCCCGTCCTACCGCCACTGCTTTTTTCTTCAGCACCGCTTTGGATACGCTGCATACCCGCACTGCCCTGCCCTGCCCTGCCAGGACATCCCTGCCCCTCCAGCTACCGTTGCCGTGGAGCTTTGGTACATCCCACCCACCAGCCCGGGATTCTCCACCGTTCCAGCTTGACGCTCTCGGAGCTCTGCACCTTGACTGGACTGCCCCAGGTTTCGTGCAACAAAAGCCCCTCAAGGTTCCTGGGTTTGTTTATCATTAATGCTGTAGCTGTTGTTGTTTATTTGCCTTGTTACACATACTAGTAAAGCGCTGTTATTCCTATCCCCATATCTTTGCCTGAGATGTGAGATTTGATAATAAAAGCTCAACCAATTGTTGTTTGAAATTGCTCAGATAGGTCAGTCTAGTTTACAGTGGAACTTGTTCTCAGAAAAATTGCAGGAGGAGTAAGTGAAATGAATAAGCCTGAACCAGGCAATCGTTAAAGCCTTTTGTTGGTTTGATGTTCCTTGTTAAGCATTCACTCCCCGTTAGTCATGTTGTACTCCCTGGTTATCACTCACGTTTTATTTTGTTCCCTTTCCCCGGGGCTATCTTCGAGCCCNTTCCCTTGCCGCGGGGCTATCTTCGAGCCCTGCCGCTTCACGTGGTGACCAGGAGCTGGAGGAGGAACATGATGCATATGCAAGGGGGGGAGCCCTGGTGCCAACTGGGAGGAAAAATTGCCTAAAAACAGGAGAATATTATCGGACTGGATCACCCAAGGGACAGTCGGGGGATGTGGACAGGTTGTGCAGAGGAGAAACTACCCTCTCCTGCAGTTCAACTCACCTCACCCTGGCCTTCAAGGACACCACCAGTGGTGGGACCCCTGGACATACGAGCCTACGGCGCTCCTTCTCTTCGTCCTACCTCCTCGTCCTCCTCCTTCTCCTCATTCTCCTCCTTCTCCTCCTTCTCCTCCTTCTCCTCCACGTCGNCAGAGACAAACTGCGCCCACGGCAAGGACTTCTTCTCACTTTGCCATTTCACTTCAACTGAAAGTTTTATTATTTCATATTATTCATTCTGTGTGCTTGTGGGCACTTTGTTTATTAAATAAATAGCTTTTTCCCCTTTTCTCCAAGGAAGGTTTTTTTTCTGAAACAGTTGTGGGGGAGGGGCCGTTTGGGTTTGCTTTTCCAGAGGAACCCCATTTGGTGGTTTCCTTTTCCTCCCAAATTCACCCTAAACCAGGACACACATGAAGGAGGTATAAGAAAAAATGTAGGATAGGCAGCAGGAATGTTACACTTGAAAAAATTGGGACGGATTTGGCACTGCAACAACTGCAGGTAAGATAGGAGAGCCTTGATACGAATGCAACTTTTCTGGATTAAAAAAATTAAAAAAGAATACCTGGGTAATATTTTACTGACCAGTGATTTTAAATATTCAGGGTCATACTGGAGAGGTCAAGCAGATCATTCAGTGAGTGCAGAAGGCTCTGCAGTGGTGAGGCTCACCCCATTTTCATTTATTGCTGAGTCAAAAGTGTGGTAAAATGCTACCACTTTTAAGAATGCATGGTCAGAAAAAAGTATTCTTTTTATTTATGCAGCTTGAGAGGTCTATAGGTTTTTTTGAATTTGCTAAATATGGTAAGCCTTATCCATTTATATGCTGGCACAGTTCCTGTTGAAAAGCAGAGGAAAACAAAGTTGTGCCATCTGTTATTTTTGCATCCCAGTTCTGACAACCGCACTGTACTCCAGTGCAATGCTTACGCTCCTGATTAAAAAGCTCTGCTCTAACCTTCCCATTTTAACTCTCACATAGTCTTCTTTCTTCTGCAGCTTCACCCAGAATGCACCACAAATCATTCTGGCCAAAATCCTTGGGTGGAGAAGGTGGTAAAGAAGGGATTTCCTCTTGTGTCATCAGGTCAAGGCAGAGCAGAACCATAAACTGGGGAATTATTAAATGAAAAGTTAATTTTGTCTACTAGCATATAGTAAAGAGAGCACTTTAATTTTCCTTCCAGTAATTGCTTTCAGCTTCTTAGGGATTAAATTAATTAAACAGCAATGAATTAGAATTCTGCTTTGTATTTCTCTATATAACCTTTAATCAAAATATAACTAGAAAATGGCACACACAATAATGTCTCAATAGATCTAGATAGGATTCATTAGGTTCAGCACAGCTGAAAATCTATATTAGAAGTACATCACAGAAGGAAGATTAAATGCTTCTTCAATGTTTGTACTTTTTATTGCAATTTCTCTTGTGATGTAGTCCAAAAGAATGAGTCATAAAGCTAATCCTCACACAAAGCAAACAGAAGAGACTTGACCATTTTTAATTTAATATCCTTGATTTGCATGCAGAGACCCTCTTTTTCTTTTCAGATCACAAATATACCACAGGTACTCATAGAGCCAAGCTGGCACTTCTGTCCAGTCATTTTCTTTCCTAATTGGCTAGCCTGGGTTTGAGTGAAACTATGACCTTTTGAAAGATTTAAGCTTAGTTCTGCCTCACACAATCTAGCAAGAAACAGCAGCTTTGGGAAGTGAGCAGCCAGTAGTACCTCTGTGTTACACCCAGGTAATTTTATGCAGCACAGATTTTTTCATTCATGTTGCTTTTTGTATTAGTTGCAAAACATAATGGATAAGCTCTTGTCTTCTTCTGATGTACATTTTTATTCTTATGCAGATTGTCACCTGCTATATCAGAGATATTTATGATGCACTCTAGCTGCATATTTCAAATAAGAGCCTGTTTATTTGATATTAAAATAACAAGGTTAATAAAGCAGTATCTGAAGCATTTCAAAAAAGATATTTCAACTAATCTCTATGTATGTATGTTATATTCTAATTTAGCTAAATTTTCAGCAATAACTGCTGTTATTGATTTGGGAACCCTTTCTTTATAACTGAGTTTCTAGTTTAAGTTATTCTTTTCTGATAATAGGAAAAAATGCCAATAATTAAAAAAAAAACTTCACTCGTTTTGTGGAGCAATAGTTTTGTCTCTAGACACTACAAAGTTAGGAGATGTACCTTTTCTCTGTTTGCTGACTTCAAACAAGGCATATATCTTTTTGCTCTTCTTGAGGAAAATTTTATATAGGACAAATTAGCTACCCTGTATAAATAAAATTAATTTACTAGTTATTAGAAGACTTGCTGAAATTTGTGGACAGGGTCTCTGGAGATTGGAGACTGTACCTATTCCAGTCTGTTGTTAGGGATTTCTTCTGCAATTGCTGCTCCAGGCTCCCTTGAAACACCAATCAATGACATGGGAAAGAAAGATTTGGAGTCTACCCAATTCCTTGAATAAAAAGTCTTTAACTTTGAAGCCAGAAATCAAAGTGAAAGAAGTATTTCAGGAATGTGTTCTTGCTGTCTAAAATACACTGTGGGGTTTTGGGGTGGTGTTGCTTTACTTTTTTGTTTGTTTGTTTGTTTATTTGTTTGATGAGAAGCCATGATTAACAGACACCTCAATTGGACAAATAATTTATGTATTAAATTTAACAAAAGACTTTTTTATCAAAATGGTCTTGTTCTCTGCGAACCAAAGTACCACTGTTCACTTTGGAAGGGTGAAGTATTATGACAGTAAAATTGATATTAGCTGTAATTGAGACAGCTGTAAAATTGAGACTATATGCCCATTTACTGAATTATTTTTCAAAAAGTCATTATAGTCATTTTACTGTGTGGTCATCTCTGCAATCCCTCGCCATTTAAACATTGTACCCCTACATTACTAGAAGTGGAAGTTATTCTGACATTTCAGAATTAGCAACCTGAATTACCATTTCTTAGACAATACCAATCTGAACAAATTTTAATAAAGGTTAATGATAGTTTTTATGCCTACATGGCCAGATGCAAACTAAACTGGATTATTTTCAGAGAAGATACGGTCTAGGGTCTTGTGATAAAAAGGAAAACTTTTCATTAAATAAAAGCTGCAAAAAAATCCCACAAAGGAATTACAGAAATTAATTTTATTTTCTTATGGAAGAAAAATATGTCTCATGTATAGATCACAAGGACTGACTGCAGTACTCCTCTGCTAGATCAAGCTAACTGCACCAGGATGGGTAAGGTACAGATGTACAGTAACCTCACCGCTCTGGTCTATCAGTGGAGCAGTGGATTGATCAGTCTTTGCATGAAAGGAAGAAGCTTTTAAAAACTTGCTTGAGAGTAAGGATATAATCAGCTACTTGCATTTGTTTAGACTTTCCAACGCAGCCTTCATCTTTCTGTTAACAGGGATGAAGTAGCCATATTGCTTAGTTGTTTATTAAAATTCCCTGGTATTACAGCAGTTATAGCATTCCAACATTGGGTCTTAGTTACCAATTTAATGATTAATTTTCTTGCCAGATTTGCTATTTTTGGTATCCAAATATTTCCATCCTCTTTAGTTCTTGCGAGAATCTAAATGATTTTGAATGCCCTCTTTGCATTTTATGCTTTCAGCCAGAAAAGTGAAAGGAAAGTCATGTCCTCCAAATGTTTTTTTACACTTTATTACATTTCAGAAGTGGCCAAAATAAATTTAGTTGAAAATTTATACAACCAATTCCAATTCATGCAGACATGGAAAATTCAAGTTTGAGAGAATGACTATAAATGAATAAAAGAATCACAACATAGGAGTTCATCAATTGTCACAGATACAACTACAAAACCACAATGTTCAAAGCAAACAAATAACACTACCTAAGAGCTAGGTATATGTAGGGTTACAGTGACCAATGTTCAGAAATTAGTATTTCTACTGATTTGTTTAAATGTAACTGAAGCACCCTAACTAAAGCCCCAGTCATGGAAGTTCTGCCTGAAATAATTACAGCACTTTGTGCTATTTCTGCTCTCCTCTCACAGGGAGCTCCTAAAGTTACGTCACCAACTTCATCCACTTCAGTACAAAGTTAATTGGGTAAACAATAGAGGACTTCCCTGGCAGAATAGGAATGGCATAAATTTCCACAACCATTTTGATGTCTGGTCATGTCGAAGGCCTAAATTGTTTATGTTACCCAATCAAAGCTGAATACTATCCTAGTTAGAGCTGTGTGCATTAAAACTGTAAGGAGACTGTGAAAGTTAGAAATCAAATACAAGTAATTTTCAGGATATCTATTAACTACAGAACGCCATTTTTAAAAGAGTAGATATAGTTTTTTCTTCAACTGCTTGAAATTCTACCTGATTATTAAACCACATGTCAATAACTTGAATCATTTTGGAAAGCTGAGAACACAAGCATTTTGGGTATTTACCATGAAAATACTTCTCTTACAAAGTGCCCATAGCGTGCTGTTTTTTCATAGATTAGCCTCTTCAAATCCAGCTCCCTAAATGAAAAAAAAAGAGCAATCATACACTTAACTCTACTCCAACATATATTATGATCTAGACACTTCAGAGGGATTATCAGTACCATGCCCAGAAGATAATAAAACCTAGGTGTTATTTTCTTCCCTACACAGATTTGCAGAAGAAAAAATAGAGAGTTTATAATTTTCATTTTTACGCATCTACAAATAGTGAGTTTTCCTCCAATGTCTAAGAGATACTGTAAGTATGTAAGCTAGTTTTTATAAATGTTACAGTCCAGAAGCATTTTAAACAGAAAAAAGTTCAGCTGTACCTGGGCAACCATCAATGTGTTTTCTGTTATTTCAAGTGTTATATAGAATATTTTCTAATGCTACTGTGGGAAGAAGAGAATGATCTCAAAAGAAGCTGCCAAAGGTGATGATGATTAACTAAATTAAGTAACTGTGGAGGTTTAACTGCTTATGTAGAGACACAGCCTTTATTTAGAATAGAGCTTTACGTGACATAATTATGACAAGATAAATCATAATGAAGGTGCAAATCATGCTTATCACCTTTTAGCCTGCATACTATAGCGGATTGCAGCTGTGATATATTGTTAGCTACAGGTATCTGTATAGAAGTTTCTTTTCATTTCATGAAAGACCTGAAACATTTTTGTCTGCTTGGGCTTTCTTCTGTTTGGTATTATCTTGCTTTAATTGTCTTTGAAAGCACACTTAAAATAGATGATTCGTGTTGTAAACTGCTGGAGAGAAAACTGGTGGAGAAATACAAAGGAAGGAAAGAAGTACAAATACTGGCAGGATAATGAATACATATTCTTGCAGTGTGTGGACATTTATGACATAGAGCAGCTAAGTCTTGTTTCAAGTAATATTTTGTGCAACATGGTCACATGCTACAATGGCTATTGTAGGAGTTATGTGTGCTTGATCCTAAGCCAAATGCCATTGAGAAAAGACTGCTGACTAAATGAAAAGTAAGTCATCATGAACTATGTCAATGAATAGGTGATTAAAATGGAGAGCCAGCATAATTTATAGGATTTTAAATATGGTGAGGTGATGTTTAACAAGGAAGCATTCACTCAACAATGCTCATGGTTTATTGCCTGTTTTCTTCCTTTCCTGCCTTCACCACTTCCAGGATTATGATGGCGTATTTGTAAAATGCAGTACTTCTCAATATAAAATATTTCAAGATAAATGTCTGGGAATCACCACACATTATTATCCACGAACAGCCATAATGATAAAGCTAAAGAACAGTTTTGACTATGTTTGTGAACTGAAAACACTTGGAAAACATTCTTTTTTGGCAATAGAAGTTGCCATAATGCCTTGCATTATCTTTGGCTATTAATGTTATAAGTCAGCTCTGCTCTCAGTGTATATATTGCATACTTTGAAATGGAATGCAAAAGGCAGAGCACAACAGCAGAATGTTGATATAGCTTGTCAGAAAAATATTTTCTTTTTAACGGACAAATAAGGCTTCCTATTGATGATATTTTTTCCCTCAGAGACTAATATGCTCAAGATTGTTGTGGAATACAGATAAATGAATAATTTCAATAGCTCTGGATTTAAACCAGAAGTGAATCATCAAAAGCCTTTTCCTTAATAATGAGATAGGTAGCATTATGTTTTAGCATTTTAGAACAGCGTTTTTAAAATCTGCATTGCTCAAAATGACTAAGTATGTGAATGGACTCGAGCTCTTGCTGGTATCTATCTCAGGCTTGAACTCCTCTGTGTCAATTTCACAGACCTATAACAAAGGAGGAACTCACAATGTGGTTGCTCCCTTAAAAGTGGCAAGAGATGGTGTTTCCCTCCATGACTTGAATATTTCACAAAACCTCTAAGAGCTTCAGGTTTGGTGAAAATCAGCCAAGAGACTAGGAAGTTACTCAGAACTAAGAAGATGAACCTGTACCCTTAGGTCTTAGGAAGCCATACTACAAAAAGGCAAGAAGCTCTGCTGCCTTGAAGTTTACATAAAGAATCATATGAGTTAGTCACAAATAGGAGAAAAATAGTGGAAAATGCTGGGGTCAAATTACAGATCACTGGAATATAGGTTGGTAACTGCTAATAAGGATAGATACTCATCTGCTCGTCTTCCCCAATCTTTTCTTCTATCAAAGAAAAGAGTAATTCCCATTCTTCTTTAAATGTGAGGATTCTATTTGTCTAGGAGACTTGCTGTTTCAGCCCCATAAATATTCCAGAAATGGTGGGCTGCAAAAGGAAGTGTTAATAGGTTTGGGTTTGCACGTCCTGTTTGATTACATGGTAGCCTCAGTGGCACTTCTGATCACAACTGAATTCTCACTTCAAGAACGTTCATTTTATGGCTGTCCTAAAAACCTGTTCTGGTTTTTAAATCTATACATTAGTTCAATTACAATAGTTTCACTACAGTAGTTCAGATCTTAAGAGAGCATTTAAGAAACATGGATTCCTTTCTATTTAAGTTTAGTTGACTCCAAACTGTGACGTGAGAGCACCAAAGCCTTTCAGCTGTTTCATAAATTGTTGCCAATTGAGTATCAAAGGCACAGAGCCCAACACTTCTTTCAGAAAAAGACAGTATTTCTGTTGCCCTTCTCATAAGGCAGAAATATAGAGCCTTACACAGCCTGTAAACAGACTGAAAAGCCTAACTATGTCCAGTGTTAAACTTTAATTCTGCTTCACCAGGCACACGACCACCTGGCTAATGAATTACAACACAGCTCACTACCAGGGTTACTGGTAGATGGACATGCTGTAAGTTAGGCTGCTTACTTATTCAGTGCACTTTGTGACCTGATTTATCAACTGGCTCTTCTATGTTGTACTGGGTGCATGGACGAGGGAAGAGCAGAAATTATATCAATTAGAGATTTATGATGAAGGTGACTTTCTTGAGGTTATAAGCCAGATAATTAAACTGTAAGAGAGAGCATTAAAAATACGATTCCACACAGTAAATACTAACATGACACAAACCTTATAATAGCTCCAAGGCATAGATCAAAGTTTTTCTGGACAATTTTGAGCAGATCTTCTTCAGATCCGTCTGATGTTCCATAATGGAACACAAAGATGGCAAGAGGGTGTGAGACCAATAGCATACAATAGCTGTAGAACACAAGCATACAACCCAATTAAAATTAATACAGTCCTTCTTGCCTTTTGCTTAGGAGAAAGGAAAGGCTTATCATATGTATCAGGGCAGAGTTTGTTAACATCCTGTTACCATAAGGAAAGTTAGGAGAAATCTTTTTGCTATTTATGTTAGAAAATAATATTTTCCTCAGAATCTGGTCAAATATCAGACATAGGTGACATTCCTTTAAAACAAAAGAGGTGCTTTATGTCATCCTCCGCTACTGCCAGTCTTCATCCTTCAGTTTCTGCTAGACACATAAGGATTTCATGCCTTAAAGATTGGAGACTCTGAATTCTACAAATATTTATGGCTTGGTTTGGGGTTTTTTTTCTTTTCTTTTGGTTTTTAGAAACTATTTTAATCATGACTACCTTCCACTTAGCTGATCATGACATTATGATGTCCATTTGCCATTAACCAATAAGCTGACAATTCTTTATAACACTAAATAATATGTGTAATAAGTAATATACATCTAATTAGACCACTGTTAACTATATTATCCATTTTTTCCCCACTTTTCAGGAGAGATAGTTAGCATGAAAACGATATCCATAGGAGAGCCAGCTCAGTTGTCAGCCTCAGTGAAGGCTGTCAAGGTCTCAGTGTAGCACACAGATGGTAATGGGCTGAAATCACTTTTGCATTTCCACTTGACACATTTTCCCTTTTGTTAATCTTTAATCCAGCCTTCAAAGACTTCAAAGGACATTGGCTTTTTTTGGTCTCCTATCTTCCCATTTTATCTTCATTGCTAGCATCAGAGATCTCCACAATTTTCTGTTTAAAAGATCACTCCTTCCTTGTCTAGAGACAGGTTCAGGTATTTAAGGAGGGTCTTCGAGAATTACCAGAATAATAACATGCCCACCCAACTCAAAATAAATTATGTAGATGTTCAAAAATGACTCTCAAAATGTGCATATGAAGAGACCTGAAGTTTGTCTGCTTTCCCTCAGGAAAAAAAAAATCAACAATTCACTAACCAAAGCTCATTTGTGCTTGGCTTATTCTCAATCTACCCTTTTCTTGACTAACTGCAAACTATCAGGTGTCAAACACATGTACAGCATCTGAAGCAAAAAGCCTGGTTGCTAATTGGGATGTCTGGATACTGTGTTGTTGATCATAATCTCATCCAGTGGGCTTCTCCTCTGCTCCACAGGGAAAGAAAAAAGTTTTAAACACAGCACTGCAGGGAAACAGTGGCCGTATTGCTGCTATATTTTACTTATTTTGGAAATATTATGTAATTACTTGGGACCTAGCAGCTACTGAGAATAAGCATTTGTTTAAGCTATTATTGCAAATTGCCAAGGGAAATATAATGGTTAATAGTCACATTCTGTACACGTGAAAGTTTCAAGGTGTCAGTAAAATATCTCATTCTACTTCCTTGACTTAGTTATCAAGAAAATTAATGCACAAGAAAGTGCAATGTTCTTCTTGCTTGAACATGTAAGAATAATGAAAGTTGGTCTTGTCTTAAACGCTAAAGCATTGAATTTTGCCTTTAGTCACACACTATACCAGAGGAGAATACTAGGAAAAAATTAAGGTTATTTCAAGTGCAGCTTGAAAGAGATTAGTTACAACCAATATGACCATATTGCAAGTTGCAAGTGGAACAGCTACATCTAGGAAGTGCTCCCATAACTGTAATGTGCTGTGCAGGCCAGGCTGGGGTGCTGGGCATGCAGGTGTGTGCAGAACACCTAAAACGCAAGGATGATGCAAAGAAGTACCTAGATCTGGGGTGACAAAGAAGTCAGAGAAAGAACATTACTGAGAATGCAGCCTTTGTTTCAGGACCATCCTGACCTGTGTCTTTGGCCTCCCTCATAAGGCTCCTAAAGAATTCCTGGAGCCCCATTCTATTATGAGAAATGATTTTCTGAAACCTGGAGAGAGGCTGTGATGGTGGTACGTACACTGAGACAGAATTCGCTTTTCAGAATTTGTTGTAGTACCTTTAAATTGCCTTACCTGGATTAATACTCTTCTACAGAAACTAGCTTTCACCAGAGATTTTGCAATTCAGCAAGCTGCGTATGCTGCAGAATGCTCAACTTTGGAGGGATCTTTTCCAGAGAATGCACCTCCACCATGGGCTCCCCAGCCTCCATACCTATCAACAATGATCTTCTGGACAGTCAGTCCAGCATCAGCCTGAAGGACAAACAACTAAATTTATTCACAAGACACAATAGTTCATTCAATCCCATATTAGGTTATTTAAGTACAGCTTTCTTCTGTATTTGTCATGTATATGGCTCTGTTCACAGTGTTCACACTCCCATGCAACTGCTTATTGAAAGAGTTCACTAGGTGGCTGGAGTACTCCAGAAATGTACTAGGCCATCTGTGCTGCAGTCACTTTTGAAAACCTTTAACAGTGCAGCACAACTGTAAACATGATAAAAAGAATGCTCCCTTCAAACAGGAATTATGAAATACTTTCTCTGAATTACTGGTCAAAGTCTTCACTCAGCAACACTGATGAAGGCCAAGCACTCAGAGAGACAAAAACAGATCACATATGATCTAAAAGGTTAACAAGCTTCACCTAGATACACATACTAAATGGGAAGCAGGGGCTTCACAGAACTGCAGCTCAATATTGCCAGCACAAGAGAGCTGAGAAATTCTAGCTCAGCTCACATTAATGGTTCAGTAGTGACACAAGTGATACTACACATCTTTTTTCTTTCTTCCTTCATGTTCCTCTGATAATGGTCCCAAATTCTTGCATAGATTTTGTCTGCCTCCTACAACTTTATGAGTTGATACAGCTTAGTCAATAGAAAGAGAGATATACTGCCTCTCTGTCAGATTAGTAAAGCTGGTAACTACATGCTGGTAAATGAACTCCAGAGTGCTGAGAAATTCCATCCTGAAAGAGGATAAATGGCATTAATCCACTATTTTTAAATCTCCAAATAAGTAACACGAGAGGAAATGCCAACATTTATCAATTAAAGTAATTTATCCCTTCATTATCACAGTGTGATTAAAAGCACACCTCATGGTTTTAATCCTTTTGAACTCTTTACACAAACTAGACAGTTTTGTGTAATGTAACTTTTTACAATTTCATAGCAGCGACTTTCTTATCTAGTGGCAACACTTGGAAAGTAGAACACATGTCAAATTTGAATGACTATTGATACTTAGTATGCTAAGTCTCTCTTGAAATTTGTTCAGCTTTGTGAATAATTTCAGAGTAGATATCAGATCAATTTTTATTTCTGGTTTTGATTTTTACTGTGGAAGTGAAGAGATACTTCAGCCAGCCATTTTAGCACATAACTTAAGAATTGGATTTTCCTTACTTAAAATACTTTTTGGAAGCAAGACAAAGATCCAGAAATGTGTACATGGGGCTCTCTGAGCAGGTATAGCTTCAGTTTAGGTGACAGGTGTCCAGTAGGAAAGCTCCAGTAGAAGTAAGTAAAACTTCTTAAAAATGCAGAGACTTTTTGGTTAAAGGTATACCATTCCATTGCACTACTGTTCAAGAGAACATTTACAAGCATGTGGTGGAATCCAAGTCTGCATAGGCCGTTATTTATCAAAGTACCATACCTTAGGACCACCTTCTACAAACTTTTCACTTGGAAGGAGATCATAAATGGTGCCCTCATCAAGGGCATCTCACCTCATCAATTATGCCCTTCCATCATCTGGAATTACTTTTTTAACAATTTCCTCCATCAGCTTATTCTGTATTTGTTGTAGCAGTATGTCTGGTGCATGATTTACTGAAACCACAAGTGCGTGCACTTGGATGGGCTCCAGTGCACCATTAAATTCCTTGTATTTCATTGTGACCTAGTGAGGAAAAAAAAAAAATGGACGGTGAACACTCAGGGCCAAAATGGACACTCAGGGCCAAAACACCAGTCTGAAAGCTGCAAATGCACTTCACAGTCATTTTCTACAGCTAAAGATAAACAGATGAAGGAAAATGGGATGAAAAATGATGGATTGTTGTCAATGCTTAAACTCACTGTAGGAAAGTAAAAACACTACCAAAGGGGTTAACCATAGGATATTACATATATTGCCACAGAGAAATAAAATAACAAAAAGAAAGCTACAAAATCCCATGATTTAGCATGGGATTGATTAGCAGTTGATGCTAATCAATCTGGTTTGCTATGTTAACATAACTTCAAATTGTGGATTACCAAAGTAAAGCCAAAATAAATTTTGGAGAGCCCTGCTAAAATGAACTGTAGATCGTGTGACAGGCTGCATCCTTTACTCCCTTCTATGTTGCAGTGTGTTTTTTATTAATTTGCTTTTGTATAGTTAAAGGGTTTGTCCCTTACACCCCTTCTGTATGGTTCATAGTTGTACCCTGTTTGCCCTTCTCAACATGGTATCCCTTTCCCTGTCTCCTTNTCTACGTGGCTTTTATGCACATGGAAGTATGAACTGGCACTGCTCCACCCTTAATACCCATTTTTTTACAGACTAAAGTGGTCTCTCTACTTTCCTACTCTTCAAACATACTTGAATAGATACATCTTAAATCAGCCTCTTAAAATGTTCTCTACGCTCCTAACAAGAGCCAGGGACACAATCCATGTTGCAACAGCAGCAGCATAACTCAGTGCACTTGATCCACACTAAATAACAGAAATTAAGACTAAAACACTTGGCTGTCCTGGAAACACCACATGTATGCTTTGCCTGTCCTGTCCTGCAGGTTTCACAGCCCAGAAAACAGAATTTATTGTCTTTGAAACAGCCAAAGTGCATCACTCTTACAGTAGTCTCAGTGACTAATCCACTGAGCGCAGCAACACAGCTGTCAGCAGCTGGTAATTATTCAGAAAAAAAACCAAACCCGATTGTTGGTAATTTGTTAATGTACCTTATCTCCAGGGAAAAACAAGGAAAATACAAGCATTGTTTTGAAGAGACCTGCTGAGACACTGATAGAACAGTTTAAACAAACTCATGGACTATATACAAACATACCTTATGAAACTCACATCACCTTGGAACATGAGAATGACAGCATCATTTTTGACAAACATGAATTCTAATATAGTAGCAGACAGGGTAAATTATTTCTGTTGTTTCTCACCCTTACAGTTGATGTATCTCTTACAAACCTGTGTTTTCCCATCTGGTCTGACTCAGGGCCATGTTCCATTCCATTCCATTCCATTCCATTCCATTCCATTCCATTCCATTCCATTCCAGAGCCCTTATGCTTGCAGGCAGTTTGTGCACTAGGAGGACTGTTAAGAGCATATATTCTTCAGTTTCATCAATGCCATAGCTAAACATCAAACCTTGCATTAAAAATCAGGGAACTGCATTGAAAAATGGGGAAATAAGCCACCCATTTCCATGTTCTCTTTCCATTCTTCACCTGTCTTTGCCTCATAAGTACTTCAGAATCACTCAAGCTTTGCAAGAGACAGCAGTAACATGCAGAGTGAACACCCCTCACATACAAACTTTAAAAATTCTATGCATGTAAGCTTCCTGTACTACATTTTTTATTGCTAACAGAAGCAGACAATCAGCACTATTATTTCACAGTTTCAGGATGTGTGTAGGTTAGTGCTATTAGGTCAAATTTAAATTCTTGAGACTGGTAGGATACATGTAATCCTACAAGCTACCCTGCCAAAGCTTGTTAGGCTTATCATGATGCTGCTTATTATGACATTGCTTATTCTGACTAGGGTTCAAACCATTTGGGTATTAAACCTGGGAGAGGAATACAGGAAATGTTACCAGAAACTGGTATTCAGTTTTTCTTGTAGTATGTTCTAGGATTCAATTTAATTAGAGAATAAAGTATGCTGTCATACATGAAAAGGGAAGACTGAAGGGGAGTAGTGATGTAAGTAGTTCAGCTGCTGAAAGGGAACTTCTTCAGGATACATGTAAAGAATACATAAAGAATTCCTTTGGTGTGAACTTCCACTGTCACTGGCTTGTGCACCTCAAGGACAAGGAACATCAGTGTTAAAGTTTTCATTGTACAAACCTACAGATGTAACCACCTTCCGACATTTGTCTGAATACTAGCTGTTCTTCATCAGAAAAGTAAGAGATACACGACACTTTCAAGAATAAGTCTTTTACAAGTATGCCACCTTAAAATAGCTCCTTCACTATCATCAGTGAGAAATACATATCAACAATATGTTTGAGTCTTCTCCCAGGCCTGGATACACACTTCATTTTATTCTTCAGAAGACCATAAAAACATGGCTTTGGCAACATGCAGAACAGACCCATGGATGAGTACATGTAGGATCTCATTAGAGAATCACAGAGAATCACAGAATATTCTGAATTAGAAGTGACCCACAAGGATCATCAAGCGCAATTCTTAAGTGAATGGCCCATACATCATTTGAATGATAATCAGTATTATCAGCACCAAGCATCTCAATCACTTTTGGAAGAGTCACCACATTCGATCCTCTTAAGGAGCCTTCTTAAAATTTGTTGAGAATCTACTATAGCCTAGGATGTGATCTCTCCACAGTGCAAAATCATTCCAGTTTTTGCCACACTCTCTGGAGAAAATATGTCAGTAAAATGTCAGAAATTTATTTAGGCTATTGTACAGTTAAACAGAGAAATCCTGAAGATGATTCTATGAACAAAGGATTAAGCACAGGGGAAACTCAGTGTAAAGCCTTAGCACACTTATGGGTCTTTGTGCAGCAACACTTCTCTTCAGCTAATATGAACTTTGAAAAGCCTGCATGCATTTGGGGCCCGTCACAGCCAATATCTTCAAATTGTCTAGAAGCAAAAGTCTGTAAGAGCAGATCAAGTATGTAGAGCTGTTTCTCCAAATACAAGAATTTCAGTTCAGTGTATTCCTGAAGCCAAAGGAACATAAATTATTAACAGATGGTATTTCCAGTCTTCGATATATTTTTATTACAGTAATTCACCCAGTTGTTCTTGGTAACCACAAAAACTTCTACAAGATCCTGGAGCAGGCAGCTGTGAAACTTCATTAGCAATTTTGTGCAGAATCATTTAATATTTTATTTTATTGTTTGTTTCAAGAGTCCATCTGGTCTGCAAACTTTCCTGTTTTATGTAAAAACATACACAACAATATGATCTACTAGGTCTGTGTAATCACGTCACACCTGTTTCTCACATCCCTTACACACATTTTTCCTTGACACTTTTTCAGTGTTCCTCTGTTACCATTTTCAACTTTTCAGCAGTTTTAGAAGCAAAACTGCCTGAAGTATTGAAATACAAGCTTTATGAAGTCTAACACGTATGCTAAATCCTCTCCTCACACCTCACTGCTCACATCTGTGCACCAAGGATCACATGAGATATTTCAGATGAAAAATACTATATCATTGTATCTATGAGATGCAGCTAGTCCTCTGTGCTGTTACTATGGCCTTGGTGGCTTGTTCTAGAAATAAAATCACTACATTTGGAAAGCTCTTTAGGTATATTCCCTTTCTGGGTCTATTTTTCTGTGACAATCCAGCTCATTCCAATATGGTAACATGTTCATAGCCTCTATTGCTAGTGACAACATCTGTGCCTAGTCTTAATGGAAAGTCACACAAAATAGCAAGCCACTTTGATCAGAATCACATTGAATTGATCTTAACCTCCTGTGAACAAAGGGCATTGCCCTAATTGCTCTATGAAGTCATGTCATGAATTCCATGTCATTACAGTGACATGTATCTTCCCACACTTCACTTTTTTTCCTGATTTTCTTAGATTCCTCAGTGACATCCACCCTGACAACCCTACTTTCCCAAGACACCACCTGGTGTATTTCTTGTATTTCATAATTTTTAATTTGCACTGGAGTACTGTCTTTCCTTTATTCTGTTCATTTTTTGAAGCTTTTTTCCTGCTTTTCCTTTTCTTCTGAATCAGAGTGCCGCTACAGCTGAGCTCTTTACTGACTGTGCAAGTCTTGACTGGCAGTCAGCTACTGGAGGAATTTTGGAATAGAAGACATTATATCAACATTGATTACATGTTGTACTTCATTAATCTGTTTTTCTATCTGTATTATACTTACCATAGGCAACCTTGGCACCTGGATGAATTCTGAGATGAGCATCTAGAACAGCATTGTTTATCTGATCACATAGCTTATCCAGAAGATAATAATAAGATAGATATCATATTTATTTTTTATCATAAAAAAATTTGGATTTCTTAATAGAATGTAATTTCCAGTAGTCTAGAGTCTTCTGGTTTTTGGGCATCTGCCAAGAAGCAATTTTATCAACTTGCATCCTGAATGGTACATCTTACCCTGCTTTAACCCCTCTCCTCAAGTCAGTTCTGAAATTTTACTCTCACGAGCACAGGCCAGCCACCTCCTTGGTGAGGGGACAATGAAAAATGCCTGCAAAGGCATCTGAAATAATCAGGATAATTTCAGGATTACTTTTGCAGTAATTTTAGAAGAAGTATTTAAGCTAAGATCTTTCTTTAGCAGTTTTGCACTCTTTTATTTTAAACTGTGTGTTGCATTTTTTGTGTGTATTACCCATTTTGATCTACACATTGTAACTGCCAGAGGTCTACACTTCTGCAAGTGTTTATCCCTTCTGTACCTGCAGTGTGGACATCTGAAATATCATGTGGGAATTTTTTTGGATGACGAGAGGAATTGCTATCCCTACAAAAGGGTATATTATATTGAAGTCTGCTCCTGCAATCATGTACTGCTATCTGCTCATTCAGGCTCAGAAAAGCTTCTGCAAACATTCTCACAGGGTCAAGCATTGGCTCCTCACAAGTTTTTACAGTTACATTTCTGAAGTGCTGGTCATTCTGTTTCAGGAAAAAAGCACAGGAGAAACAAGGTTTTACCTATATCATCTTTAGCACCTATGACTTATTTTCCACACGAGACCTGAGTATGTCAAATGCATTTGGTTTGTTGAAAGTTAATGAACAATTTAGGGGACAAACTGGGGTTGTCTCATCAGGATAACTGAACCAATGCAAGCAATCCTTATTATTACTTCAAAGCTACTACAGGTTGAGACATGTAGCATATCTGCAAAACCAACATGAGGAATAGGAATTAATATTCACTCACCATCATTACCAAAAAAAAAAGCCATCCAAAATACTTTCAGCCACACAGATACACAGCTGGAGCTATAAGATCATCTGTATTAGTGAGCTAGATGCCCACACAGTCTGTAACAATCCACATTATTATACACATAATTGCCAATTGAAAATAGCATCTTGAGGGCCCACAGAGAAAATTAATGAAGAACCATAACTGAATGTCCACCTTAAACTACTTATTTACTTTTACATATAATCTGGCCTGGAAACATATAAACATCGGGATGAAATTTTAAGTCAAGAGTAGTTATTCTGTACTCCAAAAGATCGGTAATTCAATGCAGGGTTTAAGTATAAACAGAATTTTAGTATGGGAACTGTAATTATCTTTCATCACAATCAAAAAGTGAGGAATAGGGAGAAATGCTAGCAGGTAGTTTTGATGAACCACTGTGCCATCAATACCACCACACTCAAATACAAATTATAACCAAAAGGAAAGCATGAGTGCTAAAAATACATGAGGCCCTTTTATACACACAGGTTACTGTGGTCTCAGTGTCTTCATGAGATTTCCTTATGGAAGTGAACAGGTTGCTTCTTCACTGACATAATTTTCACAACATGAATCAGCAATTTCTGTACTTTTTACATTTTATTTCTAGCATTTTCCCCAAACAAGCCAAAAGTAAACATCTAACTGCATTTTTTAATCATTTGCAAAGTCCAACTGTTTAGAGGCTTGGAAAAAAGCAAAACAAAAATCTCACCATCTTGATAACTGTAAAATCCTGTCTTCAGCTCTTTGTGCTGCATTGTTTCCCACCTTAAGCATTATCTTCCAGAAATTTATGGCTACAAGGTTAAGAATTCTGATCAGTTCCATAAGTTATATTTCACCTTCATTCATAAAAGTTGACCACTGATTTTGAAGACATGAGGACACAAGATGAAAGGCAGAAACAATATGTGGTCATAATTTCAGACCCAGAAGTCATTTATGCAAGTAAGCATAAAATCAGGAATGCCACATCACCAGGCCAGTTTGATACTCTGAGGTAAACTGAGTTCTGAAGATTGACAAACTCATTCACACCAAAGGCTCGAGCAGGAATGGCATGACCTTTAACCACTGCTAGGTTTTGTTGCCTATGTGCACCATTACGATGCACTGCATTGTTTCACAGCAAACAAGTGGTAGTTCAAGATATGGTGCCATATGTTGCAGAGGACTCAGAGCTGTTAGGCTGTTCAGTAGGGGCAGGGCAGACTGGCTAGTATAACTGGTCTCACACTCTACCATTCCCCTCTAATGAGTAAGAATATGGATACACAAGATAAAGTCACCTCAAACCTTTCCATCCTCTATTTTTTTTTTTCTTTTGGTCCTTTCTTCTACTATGGAAAAAGTAAGAAGTAATGTTAGTTTTACTCTTAACATTAAAATGCTCCACTTGAAAGTACTACCTTAACTGTAAATTTAGTCATTATCCTTTTGTCTTGGAGGTCCAAACTTCCTCCAGCGCCTCAGTTGCCATAGCTTCTATATAAATATAATTGCAAACAAAGTTGTATGACAGATAGCTGAATTTAGTGAGTAATTAGAGCTGAAGCATTGTCTTGAAGTTCAAGACCTGCAAAATACAGTGGTTTTATAAATCCTAAACTTGTTGTCAACTTGTGTTATCAAAAACAATGTGACAAATAGACATATGCAGTATTACAGCAGTATCTGGAATGCAGCTCTGATGCAAACGAATGCTTAATATTCCAACATTTCAGAGAATCAAAGTTCAAAGATCACCTATAATATACATGTGCATAAAATACTACTTTTCTTCATTACAGAATAAAAAAAAATGAAATTGCAAAACTAGTACACACGGCAGCTCCACTTCTACCTGTAGACTGATCCATGCTTTTCTCAAGCAAAAGTTTAAAGTTACCTAAGTCAGATTTTATTTCATGCTAAACAAATAAGACAAATACTAGTCAAGCAAAGACACTAATCCAAAATCTATTCAAAATAATTAATTTGTTTTTTCTTTTCTCCTTTGGGGGAGACATCACTGAACTTTCATCAGATAGTATTCTTCTGTGTGAGCATCAATAAAAGCAAAGATACAATCAACATTTTTACTTACCAAAATGTCCTTCAGCAACAGATTCTGAGGCAAAAAGAAATAAATTTTCTTTTTTTTGACGTGTTTTGGTATCTTTAGCGCATCTGCATGTGAGAAAGAACCAAAGCAGCTAGACTGCAGAAGAAACACAGGCAGAAGGGAAGTGGAAAAGTGTCTTACTGCAAACAGCTGATGTCATTGCTCCTCCCTGTTTGTTCTCCTAAGGTTCAATAGGTAAGACCGATCTGTGTGGCTTTTACAATGCACTGCTACAGAGTCTTCTTTCCTAAGACTTCAGTGTGGGTAACCTCCAAAACTGTGCAGAAGTGTATCCTTATGAAAGAAATGTGAACATAGATAATCCAAATTTCAGTGCTCTTGCAGATTTTCCTGAGCCTCCATTCTTACTCTTTATTCTAAGTGCTAACTAAAGAGTATTTTAAGATATTAACACAGAATACAGATTTTATTTGAATTTGTAGGGGTAAATGATATTTTCAACTAGGCATAATATCCATACATTTTACTCAGCTGCAGTAGTGAACTGTGCAGAAATGTATCTCTCTTGATGTGAGAACAAATGTTCATAACAGCTCCAGGTGGAAGAACTGCTCTCTCCTTCCACAGTACTCTGGCTAAGTCAGGAGCTGCAGAACAGTAAAACAGCATGCTCTGTGGAAACAGGGATAAAGACAGTGGGTTCATTACAAGTTCATTACCTTGAATTTTGAAACTGAAAGCTGTAGTCTAGCTCAATAAATTTTTGATTTGTCAGGCTCTCGCAATTCATTTTAAAGACTCATACTTTTTGTCTCAATGGACAGAGATTAGTAGGAAGCAGGTAGACTTAAGTATCCAAACCAAGCAAGGAAGTGCTGCCCATTTGGAAGCACTGTTTCCCTTTGGCTCATTTCAGAACACAGAGCAGCAACACGGTGGAGCACCTGAATACAGCAGTGTCAAAAAATTGCCTATGAATAACAACAGTTGTGCCTGGTCTTAAAAACCCTTGTCCTTCTGAGCACCTCTACACTGCTGCTATACATCATGGTAAGCTCAGCCTCTCTAAATCATTTCTCACTTCTGAAAATGTAGCTCCAAAACCTAAGCATGTAAAACAGAAGCAAGAGCAGTACTGAAATGTAGATACAACTTCACTGACAACAGACGGATTTACAACTGTGCATGACAAGTAAACTACATTCCTTACCAGGCCACCAGCAAACATCTCACAAGAGATGTGTGTTTGTTCTGAAGTCTTCAATGCCAGGAAGAGGCATGACTTCGCTTCAGGAGACTTCCCAGTATTACATGAGGTAATCAAAATAGTAATGAAGGCAGAGCACCTAAACAAATGGGACAAAGCCAATCCTCAAAAACTTATATCTCAGCTGCAACGACTGGAGAAGGTACAGCCTAACTATGGCAAATGCAAGTGATAGCTAGTGCGTTGCAATAGGCGAGTCACTAACAGTGAAAACCACCCCTCTGGAAAGTGATAAGTGAACAGGACCTAGTTGAAGGAAAATTACCATCTTGCACCTTTTTTGGTTTTGTCTTGCCTTTTTATTTTTTTTTTTATCCTAGAAACAAAAGTTTCCAGCACATAACACCAAGAAACACCAGTTTCTCTCCAGAGAACAATGATTGCTTAAGTGTTTGTGGAGAGGACCAATAAAGTCGAAGACTTTAAAGCAAGTTAATATTTATCACACATATCCTGTGAAATTCATTAGCTGTCTCATTGCCTTTCTTTAGTTTCAGAACTTACTGTGATTCAGTAGAAAATATAATAGCTATACAGAGATTTGTGTGCCTGGAAATATTTCAATTCTGTGTAATAAATACACATTGAGCTCAAGTTACATCTTGACATAAAACACCTCATACAAAGCATGGGAAAATATTCAAGTGAATAATTTCAGTCTCCTCCATCAGGAATTCATGTTATGCTGCATTCTAAAATACTTGTGCTTTACATTGTTCCATGTGAAAAGGTGATGGAATGGCTCATCCTGAAGGATACCTCTATCCAAGTGGACAACGAGAAGATGACCAGGAGTAGTCAGCATGGATTCACTAAAGGACTGACTAGTCAAGCATGACTAAATCATGCTTGGCCAACCTGATTGCCTCCTACAATGGGACAACTACCTGGATGTATGAGAGCAGTTGATACTGTCTACCATGACTTCAGCAAGGATTTCAACACTATCTCTCATGATATGCACATCAGTAAGCTCAGGAAATGGAAGCTAGATGAATGGAGGGTGAAGTGGATGGAGACCTGGCTGAATGCCAGATCCCAGAGGGTTTTTAATCGGTGGCACAGGGTCTGATTGGAAGCCTGTCACTGGTGGTGTCCCCCAAGGTTCTATACTGGGCCCAGTGTTGCTTAACTTGTTCACTGATGACACAAAGTTCAGAGGAGTGGCCAATGCCCCAGAGGGATGTGCAGCCCTCCAGAAGGCCCTTGACAGACTGGGGGAATCAGCAGGGAAGAACTATCTGAAGTTCAACAAAAGTACACGCAGGGTCCTGCACCTAGGAAGGAAAAACTGGGGTACTAACTGGGGCTGAGCTGATAGAAAGCAGCTTTGTGGAGAAGGACCTGGGCGTCCTGGTGGACACAAGCTGTCCATGAGCCAGCAGTGTGCCTGTGTTGTCAAGAAGGCCAGTGGGATCCTGGGGTGCATTAGGAAGAGCATTGCCTGCAGGTCAGGGGAGGTGATCCTGTCCCTCTGCTCAGGCCTGGTGAGGCACATCTGGAGTGCTGTGTCCAGTTCTGTGCTCCTCAGGACAAGAGAGACATGGAGATCCTGGATCAGGTTGAATGGAAGGTGACAGAGAAGATGAGAGGCCTGGAGCATCTCTCTTAAAAGGAAAGGTTGAGGGAGCTGAGCTGGTTCAGCCTGGAGAAGTGAACAGTCCAAGGGGATCTTACCATTGCATAGAAATATCTGAAGGGAGGGTGTCAGAGGATGGATCCAGGCTCTTCTTGGTGCTGAGCAATAGGACAAGATGCAATGGGCAGCAACTGATGCACAGAAAGTTCCACTTGAACATGAGCAAAAGCTTCTCTACTGTGCAGGTAACTGTGCAGTGGAACAGGTTGTCCAGAGAGGTTGTGGAGTCTCCTTCTCTGGAGATATTCATAAACCATCTTGACACATGCTGAGTAATGTAGTCTAGGGGACCCTGCTGGAGCAGAGATATTGGATTAGGTATCCTCCAGTGATCCCTTCCAACCTTACCTATTCTGTGACTGTATCTTACAAAATATTCTCATTCAATGAATGCTCCTTAGTAGGGTATACTCCAATTCCAACCTTGAATGTATAAGGAAAAAAATTACATGCAAAGAAAAGTCAATTTTTGTGAGTGTTGCATCAAGATTACAGAAATATAGCGAAAGATAATCCCTCTGGCATTCCAGCTGGTCCTGGGAGATCAGAGGGGCTGGGTGCATCTGGGCTTCATTTCTGATTGTGAACAACTAGGCACAGTAAGTCTGGTCATGTTCATTGAGATCCCAGGTGCCAAGATCATATGAGTCACACCAGAAATCCGGCCACACGAATAGTGTGGCTCATTAACTCAATGCTGGAAGTTTGCTCAGCTCAGTTAAGAACTTTCACAAACACACATGAACCAATACTGTGGTTTATAGAAACAACGGTGTCCTGGTTCCAGCCCAGATCAGAAGGAGGGGCATGGCCAAGAATCTGTTACTTGGCACCACCTTATGTCACTGCCAGCAGTGGGGAAAAGGGACTGTCTCACTTCCAGGAAGAAGGGCATCTATTTCTGGTGGAATAAAAGGTGTAGTGGTGTGGGGAACCTGTCACACATCGTTCATTGTTCATGTGGCAAGTATTTTTCCATGCAAATTACCCTCTTTTCTTTATACTTTTGTTTTTACTGTTGTTGCTGTGACTGTTCATTATCTCATTGCTGGTTTTGGCAAATTAGTCCTGTCTCAACCCAATTTTCACCTCTGTGCCTTCAATTCTCAACTTCATTCCTGGAGGGGGAAAGGGAGAGGAAGCCAAGCCACCTGCATGTGGTTTGGAAGAGTTTGGGTAGGGGAATTGAGTTGGGGAGTACCATTTCTAGAACTGCAACAAACAGGTTGTAGATTCCCTTTAGACTGTTGGTGGTAAAGGCAGTAAACCTAGAAAATATAAGTGTATAGTGCTATGTACCAGTGTTCCAGGTGCTCCTGGATGCAATGCTCTGATGCAGCTGGAGGCAGAAATCTTACTAAAGAGGTCTCCTTCTTGGGGAGAAGAGCAAGCCCATAGACTGGTCTGTGAGGTAGGGGATTTCAAATGCCCATTTTCACTTTTGGGAGAAGTGGAGGTGAGACTGTAGCCAAGCATCCTGTTACCTTAGTCTTAAACACTGGGGGAGGGCAGACACTTTATATGTAAATGAGGGACATTAAGATCTACAAAGACAAAAACAGTGGGATTTGAGCAAAATGGGACAGAACCAGTAGTGTCACTCCCTCTCCCACTGCTGATTGGAGTGACAATGGTCATCCAGCAATAAGGGTCATCCGGTCTCTACCTGGTGACCTATCACTTGCATCAGGGGCCTATCATACCCACCTAATCCCTTCATTGAATATTTCCCAGGAAATCCCATGGTTTTAAGTCTCATTCCTACACTATTTGAGCCATGGCTACAGTCACACCTTCAACTCAGTGCCTCCATCACACTTGCATATAATCAATTTTTTGGGGTATCCCTATAGGGCAATTCCTTATCCCTCTCCTGAACACCTTTCATTCTCATCCATCCAGACATTTTGAGTAGCTGATGGATCATTACAAATTTTTACATACCTGACTATTATTAAAGTAAAACAGTCAATATCAAAAGAACAACAGTAAAACAGTCTACTGAAAATTTCCACAGCAGTGAGTGACCATCTGAAAAGGGTGTCCCATCACTGATGCTCTCCATCCTTCTTCACCCATTCCAAGACACCATGTATTTAATCTGTATTATGATGGACAATGATCAGAGCCTTTTATCCATTTTCATGGCTGGTTTTAAAAGTTGTTGTAAATCATCATGTCATAACAACTGTAACATGTAACAGGATTTGGTTAATTAAAGACACAATTCTAACAAAAATACAAGCACAAATATTCAATTGATTATTTTATCTCCAGTAATATTATCTACAAATACATGATCACAAAGGGGTCACATGGAAATACATCCTCTTCCAATAGATGCAAATGTAGTATCAGAAGTTGTCATAGATGTCCATCAGGACCCTGAACCATTGACCATCCAGAAGGTAGTAGTCAATGACGCAGAGTCCTGATGGACATCAGTAACAAGTGACGTCCCTCAGGGGCCCATACTGGGACCAGTGCTATTCAGTATCCTCATTAGTGACATAGAAGAAGGGATTGTGTGCACTCTCAGCAAATTTGCAGATCAGACCCAGCTGAGTGATGTGGTTGACACACCTGAAGGACTGGATGTCTTCCAGAGGAACCTGGACAGGCTGGAGAAGTGGGCCCATGGGAAATCTCATGGTGTTTAACAAGACCAAGTGCAAGATACTGCACCTGGATCAGGACAACTGTGGTGGGTGAGAGGCTGGACATGACCCAGCTGTGGGCACTCCCAGCCCAGAAAGCCAAAAGTGTCCTGGGCTGCGTCCAAAGCAGCGTGGGCAGCAGGGGAGGGAGGGGATTCTGCCCCTCTGCTCCGCTCTGCTGAGACCCCCCCTGGAACCCTGCATCCAGCCCTGGGGTCACAGCACTGACTAGACCTGCTGGAATGAGGTCACANTTGGAGTCCAGAGAGGGGTCACTAAGATGGTCAGAGGGATGGAGCACATCTCCTATGAGGAAAGGCTGAGAAAATTGGTATAGTTCAGCCTGGAAAAGAGAAGGTAGGCGTCCAGTACCTGAAAGGACTACAAGAAAGATGAAGACTTTGGGCAAGAGCATGCAACGACAGGTCAAGAGTGAATGGCTCTAAGCCAAAGGAGGGGTGGGTTCAGGTTAGATATTAGGAAGAAATTCTTTACTATAAAGGCGGTGATGCACTGGAAAAGGTTGCCCAGGGAAGCTGCGGATGCCCCATCCCTGAAGTGTTCAAGGCCAGACTGGATGGGGCTTTGAGCAACTGGTCTAGTGAAATATGTCCCTGCCCACTGCAGGAAGGTTGGAACAGTCAATCTTTAATGTCCCTTCCAACCCAAACCATTGGGTGCAAATGCTTTGCACAAGTCCAGGTAGATAATGTCAGCTCTCCCCTCAGCCATCACCTCTATAACCCCCTTGCAGAAGGCCACCACATTCGTAAGGCATGATTTGCCCTAATGGATTCACACTGGCTGTCACCAACCACCTCATTTCCCATATGCCTTATCATAGTTTCCCTGGGGCTTTCACCAGGCACAGATGTGAGACTGACTGGCCTTGTAGTTCCACTGGTCGTTATTTCACAAGATCACAGAATCACAAAACGGCTAAGGTTTGAAGGAATCACAGCACGTCATATGGCCCAAACTGCCTGCTCAAGAGCCCATGGCACAGGATTGCATACAGATGGTTCCTGAGTATCTTCAATTCGGGAGACCCAACAACCTCTCCGGGCAAACTGTTTCTGTCTGTGATCACCCACACAGTAAGGAAGCTCTTTCTCATACTCAGGTGCAGTTTTTCTGCTTGCTGGCTCTCATCTTAGTGCCTGGCAAGACAAAGAAGTGCCTATGTCCATCTTCTTGGCACCAACCCATTAGATATCCATAGAAACTCCTGAGGGTCCCCTCTCAGTCTCCTCCTCTCAAGGCTGAGCAGGCTCACCTCCTTCAGCTGTCCCTGGTAAGAGAGACGCTCCAGTCCATTAATCATTTTTTTTGCCCTCTATGGGCCTGCTCCAGGAGCTCCATGTCTCCCTTGCACTGAGACGCTCAAATTTGCACACAGCCCTCACCAGGGCGGAGCAGAGGCACAGGACCACCTCCCTCAACCGCTGACATGCTCTTCCCTTTCTAAAAAGGGAATTTGTTTGAGGAAAATCAACTGCTTCTGTAAGAATCATGCTCTCCTTTGCCTCTTGTGTTGATGTTCCCTGGCCAGTGTAGAAAGCACCGTCACTGTCACCAGATTCAGGGTGCTATTGAATTAATAAAATATGAATAATGGTCTAATACCACTATCCAGCTGGACGGACAAAGACTCTCTAACAGTTTAGAGTTAGAAAGTGTATGTTTATTATAACGGCCGGGCAGCACGTGGGATAGCTCCCAAATGCGCATTGCGAAGTTCACAGGTGATTACAAAGGCTTTTATTTACAAAAGTGTTGAATATACAAAATACAAATGCGTATTCATACTCCTGTCACTTCCTCTTCTCCGCTTCCTACGCTAATTGGCAAGAANGGCCCGGGGCTGGGGCTGGGGCCGGGGCCGGGGCCGGGGCCGGGGCCGGAGCCGGGCAGCAGCACGCAGACATCGCACCGGCTGCTGGCCTACAGCGACGCGCTGCTGTCCATCATCGCCACCGTGATGGTGAGCGTCCGGCGCGGCAGGGAGGGAGGCAGGCAGGGAGGGAGAAGCTGGGCCCGTCGCGGCTGGCCCCGGGGTTCCGTGTGGCGCCCGTGGCTGGCCGGCCCGGCCGGCGACCCCGCTGTCGCGACATGTCGGCGGAGCCGTGTCGGCAGTGCCGGGACACGGCCCGGGAGCGGCTCTGACTTCCAGACCTGCTCCCGGCTACGCGATCCGCGGGCGCCCGGAGGTTGTGCGGTTTGGGGAAGTGCTCGACAAGGGAAAGAACGTCGTATGCTAGTAAACGTTTTGTCGTTTCAGATTTTGCCGGTGGCTCACACAAAAATACATCCTGACCAGGTATCACTCGCCGTTTGTTTTTTCTTGTATCCTCGCAGGTAGATGCAAGATCCTCCGTTTAGCACGCCTGCTGCATTTCGAATTACAGGCTTTCAAAAGCAGAAGCCATTAAGCAACGTTAAACCTAACAGAAATTTCGCAGAGGGCGAGGAGCTGTTGAACTTAGGGTGTAAAACTTTTAGATAAAGATTTCTGTTACAGGCAGATGTTGTGACATAGAGCCTGAATGAGCTTTATGTTGTAGGCCATAGATTACTTTTAGTTACAAGTTACTTTTCTATGAAAAATAAATTGCCATCTGACCAAAACATCTTTCAGAAAGCATCTGGTCTTCTTGGTAATAAACCATCACTGAGAGAAGCCACTTATATAGCACAATCTGAATGCTAGTTTTAAATTCAGGTTCATAATAAATATAATTTGAATAAACAAAGGTGGAAAAAGAAGACTACAGAAAATAAATTAATTTTGAGAATATCCAGAAATTTTAGGAAACATTAATTGAGAAAGTTTACAGGTTTTTTTCTTTTACCATGATTTATTTTTCTACTGTTAAACAGACCTAAATCTTTGTTTAAGAAGCTCAGATAAGATCTGTAACACAGCACAAATATACTGTATGAGTTTGTTTACGCCATTGTAGTGGTATTTGCGAAGTTTGCTGAGCTTAAGCCAGCAAATTTCTTTCTCCTTGTTAACAATTGTCACATGAAACCTCTGCGATGCTTCTACTACAGAAGTCAGTGCTGTGGAAGTAAAAGAGGCATATTGTATCCAGTCCTCTGAAATGCATTATTATAGTAACAGTGATGAGAGAATGCATAAATTAATAACAAGGTGCAGAGAGCATTGGGGAGCCCTTTTACGGATTGATGAGGTGTGTTGGTATATCAAATGCTAAATTTCAGCCTACTTAACAATTTCCTAATAAACTGGTTTCTCTGCAGTGTATTAAAGAGATTGTTGAATGGGAACTGCATGCTTGGGAGGCATTTTCAAAAAATACATTATGTTACTGTACATCTCTTTTTCAGATGTTGCTAATAATTTTGTAACATAAGATTTAAATTTTGCTTCCTTGGGTGTCACTTTCTGTTTCAGAAATTAGGTGAAAGTGTTCAGCAACTTCTCCTAGCAAAAATTGCCGTCTACTTGATGACCTTTTTAATAGTCACAGTGGCATGGGCAGCTCATGTAAGGTAGGAACATGGTGTTTAAATCTAAAGTTAAAAGCTAGAAAGTGCAGGAGATAACCACGTCTCTGGTGTATTTCAGTCTTGCTGCCAGAGTTCTGAATTGTCTGTTGTTAAATAATAGCAGAAAATAATTTTAAAGAAATGCTACCCTTAGTAGTGAATAGCTACTCTTACACCACTGCCATAGTGATACAGAGGAAAAACAAGCATAATGTATCTTTTAGAGTTATTTTTCATTTTACTTTGAAGGCTAGATGGAATTAGATGTCGAATTATGCTGAAAAAACATGAATTTGTAACTTGCATGCTCCACAACAAAGGAACTGATGTAGTGCAGCTGGCCTAAAACTCATCTCTCTGTCTTCAGCAGTAGCTGTCACAAAATCAATTGTAATGTTGCAGATTCTGTAATTTATAGAGCTGTGGACACCCCTACCTGCCATGTCTTGGTGGTTAAAGAGAAATCGGGGTGCAGGCATCATACTGGAACCAGGACAGTTATTGTTTGAATTTTGAAATTTAAAAATGTCACTATGCAAGTGGATTGGCTGCATTCCCATAAAGGCATGCAATCTGTAATTCAATATTTGAAGCTGATCCCTCAGATCCATTCCCTTATCACAGTACTTTACTTCACTTGTGTAAGTAAATGCTGAGATACAGTCTCAGGATTTTGTGGAGGGTGATGGGTGCTGTTGATTCTACGTGACAGTTTTGTGAATGAGGAGTTTCATTAACAAAACCTCGGGATGTTTGCAAGGAAAGCTTTTCCTTTGTGTGCTGTCTCGTCAGGAAAAGTGATTCTAAGGCTTAAAAATTTGAAAATACTCTGCCATTCAGATAGAACCCAGATTCCAAATAACTGCTTCATGATGAACTTTATCTCACTTTTAAGATTTTTCTAACAAATCAGTTTCATATTTGAGCAACATGAGTTTTGGTAGCACCTGGAATACTTGTATGAATTCTGGGGCAAAGGAAATCGGGTTCCCTCATACTATGACAAATGTACAATTTATATATAGTGTTGTAAAATATATTTTGTGAGTTGGCTTGTTCATGGTAACCTTACTTTGCCTTGCCTTGACAGGTTGTTTCAGGTGATAGAGCATATAGATGATGTCCTGGCTCTTCTAAATCTGGTGAGACTTGTCACACAAGCTGGATGGTTAACTAGCAGATGAAGGTCACTTACATGTGTCTGTGAATATCCAAAAGTTTGTATGTTAAATAGCATAACTGACGTATTTCCAAGGAAAATACAAAGATCTTTAGTTTCAATGTGACTGATTGATAAATAACTTGATTTTAACTTGCAAATGTTTTACTATAAACCAAAAGGAGCTCTGCAGCAGGTTAGTCTGAAGTTCATCTGACAGAACTGAGTATTTTGCAATGTTGTTTTAAACTCTGTTCTCTGAAAGTGTGCAACCACACAGTTATTCAGATTTTGTTAATAAATGCACTGCTGGAGCTCCATGAGATAACGCTAGAGGAAATTATTTTAGAAGAATAGCCTAAGACATCTAATTCTTTCCTCATGTAGCTTTTAAATCAATGCATTTCTTTATGTTTTTGTTTGTTCGGTTGGGTTTTTCTAATTTTGCTTTTTTAGATGCAAAACATTTATGACCTGATATTAATGTTCTTGACAAATCAGAAACACCTATTTAGAAGGTGTAGGTATATTTAGCGTTGCTATTTTAGAAATAAACCTCTTAAAAAACATAGCAAAACTTTTACCTGTGGTATTGGTAACAAAACTGTAGTGCTTTCTAAAATAAGCTTGTACAATTTGGATAGAGAACATGGAAGATACGTACAAAACCAACCATTTATTGTAGTCTAAACTCAACAACTTTACAAATATGGATATTTTTCATTATGCAGCACAAGCATTTGATCTCCTTGTAAAATACAAAGGAAGCAATGCCCTCATTGATTATGTATCCAGAAGATACATAGTGTTTCAATATGCTTTTTTCTGTTTTAGGCTTGTATGATGATCATAACCTTCTTGCCATATACAGTAAGTAGTTTTCTAAAACATGACATGTTTAAATTACAGCGTTTGTTTCATCATTTATTTGGAAAGAGTTTACCAAAGTATTCAGAAACCAGGAAAGTGTTGTCATAGTATAAACCCTAAATCCATTACCGTAGTTAAATGTTGCTTCTTGAAAATTCATGAAGCTATTTTTTAACCTTCAAATATTGCCTGTTTTAGACCTGGCAGAAAATGGGTACTCTACAAACAAAAATCACAGTTATAGAAAGTCATAGTATCATAGAGTAGTTTGGGTTGGAAGGGGCCATTAAAGATCCTATAGTCTAACCCCAGTGAAGATCAGGAATGTCTGCAACTGATGAAGTTGGTCAAAGCCCCTCACTTTGTATGTCTCCAGGGACTGGGCAACTGTGCCAATGTTTCACCATCCTCATGATAAAAAATCTCCCATGATTTCTTTTATAAAAGCAACTGTATTGAAAAAGACCCAGGTTATCCGATAAGAATTCTGGTGAGATAAATGAAACGGTGTTTCAAATTCCTCCTTATATGGCCAGACATTTTCCGTTTGTAATTTAGACCGAGTTTGTGGTATCACTTCTGATGTGCTTTGCAAGGTTGATTCTGGCAGCTGATGGTTCGTGTTTAAAATCTGCACAATTTTAGGTCATACGACATTAAAAGAATATTTGTAAATGAATACCACATTAACAAAACGGAGAACTTGCTTAAAATGCATCTTGACTGTCGTAGTTGTAAGACACGCACCTGTTTCTCTTTGGATATATATGTGTCTTACACTTAGTCTGCAAAAAATAAGGCTGTTGTCAGTAAGACGATCTTTATCAACAAGAGAGCATACTTTTCATTTTTCCTTGAAGCTGAAATTATTTTTGGAAAACTGTCAATGTTACCTTAATAGTACATCCTGCTTTTCTCTTTTTTTTTTTCTTTTTATCCTCCCCTAAAGAAACTGCAGGAATTAATAGAACAGGGAGCCATGGAGGTAGACAAAGTAAAAGATTCAGAAAGTTATCTTAATATCAAGAATTTTCAGCTATGACATCATGTCAATCAAAACTAGTTGAACTTTATGCTCGGGTACAAGCCACTCTGTAGTTATTATGGAGGCACCATGCCAGAGTGGCTAAGGTTTAGCACTGTCAACATCAGAGCAAAACCATCTCTCCCGATGCCTTTGGTTGGGATGCCTGCATGTATTTGTGACTAGAAATTCCATTTAATGCAATTATGCTGAAATGCAAATTATTATTTAGATGTATGAGTTTCAGTATTGAATGAAGAGTGCTTCTATTTCTCTACTGTTATTCCTACATTGCTTCTTGATTAAATATATGTTCTTGTTGATTTTTTTCCCAGTTTTCCTTAATGGCCTCCTTTCCAGGGGTACCTTTTGGCATCTTCCTGTTCAGTGTCTGTGCTGTTGTCATTGGCCTTATACAGGTATTGGAGCTATCCATTTACATTTTCAGTTTTAAATAGACTTTCTTGTGTGGAACTGAAGTTAAGTTTCTTAGTGAGAGGCATAAATTGCTAAATATATTTGTATAGCATTCTTTTTCAAAGCTGTTCCCATTATGATAATACAGTACCTGTATGTGAGACAAAAGTTCACTGTCCCTTGAAGCTGTTTTATGTAACTAATTCAGCTGATCTCAGTGTTCATAGAATTCCTTTCCCACTCTTTGCAAAAATGCCTTGGGGAAAGAACAGTTGACTTTTCATGCTGATTGATGTCTTTCTGAGCTGTACAGCAGTGGGTGAGGGAACACAGGCTTTCAGCCTCAAGTCCAGCAGCACTCTTCCTCCTGGTGCAGTGCTTTGTTGCTTTCAGTTCCTTATTACAGAGGTCTTCATTCCTCTTCATCAAAGATCAAAAGTCACGGCAGGTTCTGCAGAAGAGACTAAAATCACATGCAGTTTATTGTCATATCTGGGTTTCTAGGACCAACCTTCCATATGAGTGTGAAGAATAAGTTTGAAAGTGCTTTGGAATGTGTTGATTTGTAGTTCTGTGCCTTATATTTGAAATCTGGCATACATTTATATGTAATAAGTTCAGTAATGCTCTTTTCCTTGCAGGCTGTGATAGTAGCGTATGGATTCTATCACCCACACTTACTGAATCAACAGATACAGGAATCAGAAAATCAGAATTTCTATAAGCGTCATATCTTAAAGATAATCTTAAGAGGACCAGTTTTATGTTTTCTAGCAGCCATCTTTTCTTTTGTCTTTATTCCTTTGGTAAGTTCTCTTAGTTAACGGAAAACTGTGATGCAGCAGTTTTATTAGCTGTCTTTAGGACTGTGTATGAAAATAATGATGTCCATGTTAATTATGCAGACTTTCTCAATTGCCAGTTCTAGGGTATTGTAATTATGACTGCTGTTTTGCATTGAATGTATTTAATCACATGTATCAAACCTGTAACTTGATCCCCGAGTTTGTATAATTTAAAAAGAGTATTCTGCTACAATATTATTTGCTAGGCCTGCTTTTTTTTTAAGCAGGTCTTCTAAACTCTACCATAGAATCTTACGCATCAGAAGTAGTTGAGGTAATATGGAAGCTTACATGAAATGAGCACCACATTGCACAAACTGAAGAAGAGTGAATGCAATTACTGCACTAATTTAAGACGTAAGAGCAAACAGAGTAGGCAGACCAGTTAGCCCACCAGCACCTCAAAACAAATAGCTTTGTCTAAGGACTGTTTCTACTTAGCCCTTTTCTCTTCCATCTTTATTTCATGTTAATGAGTTGCTATGACTTATTAATAGCTTTTACTCTTTTCCAGAACCCTTACTCAGAACTGATATCTAATTTTTGATTGTATCCTGAGCTTCTATTCCTCTTGTTGTTTAGGAAAAGATGGAGTTAACTGAATTTTGAGAAAGATTACACAGGAATTAGCAGTATTTAAATAATCCCCAAGCTGGTGAGAAATCAGGTGGCTCCTGATGAAAGGAACTGTTATGAGTCCAAACATGAAAAGGCCTAGTTTTATCTGAAAATATGTTTTCCTCTTCTTCCTCGTTCCATTCACTGTTGTTTGGTTGTTTGTTTTTAGTATGAACAATGGTGAAATTATTCTCCAAGTTGCTCCTATGCTTAGACCTGTGCAAAGTCTGTGAACCACTTAGGACACGCCAATGTGTTTTCGTGGCACAAATAGTAGAATCTTAGGATATATCATGAATTGGAAGGACCCATAAGGATTATTGGGATAATTCTTCAAGTTGCAAAGCAGTTATTCCTGCACTTTTAAATTTAGCAGAATTATTTCCCGGCTTTTTTTAGTTTGCTTCATTACTAAATTAGCTAGGAAAAAGCAGTATTTGGTTCCATATGCAATATTCAGGAGGTGCATGAGCATTGCAGCTGAGCCTTTTTCTTTCTGAAGTCAAGATTTCTTTTTCTCAATGTGATTAGTTCTAAGATTGAGAGTTATAGTTTTATATTAAATCTGGAAGGTAATTTATATTTTGATAACTGTGTTTAAACTGTTCATCTTCTTCTCCAACAGTCTTACGTGCTTCTTGGACTTTTAATTGTTTTTCCGCATCTCACTCGATTAATTACGTGGTGTAAAACCAAAGTTCTTGGTGAGTAACAAAATTCCTAGGCATATGTTCATATTAGGTAGTCAACATGTTACGCAGACAGCCCAGAATTAAGTCATTTCACTTCTGCTTTCATTTTTGGTCTCGGAACATAGTGATTTTAGGGTTTATTGATGTGCTTCTAAACTGTTTCCCTTGCTCCCTGGTTTTCCATACTTGTATTGAGATTTGTGTAAGGCACAACATACTTAAAGATCATTTCTCAGTGCAAAACCTTTCTGGTTTGTCCTGATAATGCAAGTGCACACAGACACACGTAGGTATATGAATGATGGCTGCAGGCCATCTATCCCTTTTCCCTCCACAAGAGAGAGCGTGGAGATGGAAGAATGTAAGGAAGTAAGCTCTATGCCTTTGTCATTTTGTTCCCTGCAGTGCTGAATAGACACACATTTTCAAAGAGGCAAGCACTGCACCTGTAAATCAGACTTTCGCACAATAGTTAACTGTTCAGGGTATTGCATGTCATTAACTGCTGGGACCTGAAGAGGTGCCTTCACAGGTGTCTTAAGTTAACCTAAATCCATGCTTCCTTCCCTCATGTGCTTTCTGCCCTCCTTGTCTCAGGACGAGCAGCTGCACAACCATAGCAACAACCTGAGCTGTTCTTAAATCCTGCTGAGAAAGAGGTTATCATTGCCAAAAAAAAAAGGAGAAGGGAATTTCATGTAACCTACTTGGCCAAAAGGTGCAGTGTCCCTCGGAGAGGGACCACCAAACCACTGAACAGATAATGTCTTTGGAACTGACGCTCCCAAGCTGGGTCAGGAGAATGACACCTTTGTACTTCTTGTGCTTTTCAGACTAGTAGCAGTCTGTCTGTTTACAGTACAAATGGGAGCATACTCTTCACTCCCTCATGTGGCAGCAGTAACAGGGAAGAAGAAATGCTCTGAAAGGATGAAGCCAGACTTTCAGAGCCTGAGAATAAACACATACAAATATTGTCCATGCTTGTTGCGATGGGGCCACTGTGGTTTGTGGTCAGATCACATCTCTACCTCTCATCCTGTCAGATGGCTGAAATACTGCTTTATTGAATTTCCTGTGATTACACCTGCTTTGCATTCCTGTGGAACCTTTACCTTTTTCTTTGTCCATACGCCTGAAGCAGTATATTTTGGCTAGCTAGGCAGTTCTGAGTTCAGCTAGAGATGTGTTTGACATTTCCTATAAAAGCTACACCTTTTGACAGAAGGCTTGAATCATTTTAAAAGAGGTCATTCGGTATCCCAGTTCTGCCCCCATGCTCAAGACGAATTTTTTCTGCCATGTGCCTGGGTTCTCCAAGCTGTCATAGAGGCCCTACAGCTATCAGGGCTTCCTCCGGCACAGCATCTGATTTGTTTTGTCCAATTACAGCTCTGAGTCATTACTCACATAGTGGAAATGGTTTGCCATACAGAGCAAAGACAGAGCTTGTTCTTGTTGTTGTTGTTCCTGAAGCACTTGTCTTGAAAGAAACAAATTTCAGGGAGAGGCACATATGGCAAAAAAAGTGAAGTGACTGGCATGTGTGGATGACTGGGATCTTTTTATCTAAAGAAAAATTTTTACAGATGGGGAAAAGGGGAGGTCACGGTATGTTGTTGAACTACCTTGTTTTATATTTCTTTTCATTATTAAGCCTCTGGATTTGTTTCCAGGTCAGAGAGGTGAAGAGGAGGAACATCATAGCTTAGAAACCTTCACTTTTTACCTCAGTGAACCTCTGAGTAAGGAACGAGTAGAAGCATTCAGTGATGGAGTCTATGCCATTGTAGCAACCCTGCTCATTTTGGATATATGGTAAAGCTTTATGCTGGTTCTTAGACTTAGTGTTGTTAAATATATTAACTTTTGTCTGTATATAATGTTTGAATAAAATTAATCAAACATTGTTGTTGACTTCCAAAATCTGCAGTAGTTACTTTAAAGTATGATTTTCTGGAAGGACACAGATCACAAACCAAAGATACTTCTTAACATCCACATTCCAGCAGTAATGAACATCAGTGTACTTAATATGTGTTGGGGTGTAGAGTCTTAAAGAACAAAGCTTCATTTTTTGCTTAGTTATGTTTTCAGATGAAAGCCTTTTATCAATAAAAGCTGTTTAGTCACTGCAGCAACTTTATTAACTGAAAGGAATGCCAACCTGCATTCAGATTTTCTTTTATATGTAATTTCTTTGCAGAGCTCTTACGTGAAACAGTGTTTCTAAATTATAAATTAGAGAAGTACAGAGTGGATTCTTGTTGGTCACTACTTGCTCAAAGTAAAGCAACATAGTTCAGTCTTGCTTGGGATGTGTTTTTATAATAGTGATATGCAAAGTAAAGTAATTTTTCTCTCCACAGTGAAGACAATGTTCCTGATCCCAGAGAGGTTGAGGAGAAGTTCCATGGAAGTCTTCTTGAAGCTTTAAGTGAATATGGGCCAAACTACCTTGCTTACTTTGGCTCATTTGTTACAATTGGTCTCCTGTGGTTTGTCCATCACTCTCTTTTCCTTTATGTAACAAAAGCTACCCGATTAATGGGACTGCTCAACATACTTTCATTGGCTTTCATTGGTGGGCTTCCACTAGCTTACCAGCTGACCAGTGAATTTGCAGAAAAGTCTCATAATGAAATAGAAGCCATTCAGGTCAGCTGCGTTATCACTTTCTTTGCCAGTATATTTCAGTTTGCAATATGGACTACAGCCCTTCTCAATGAGGAGGAAACTTTGCATGCCTTTGCTAGATATGGTGGCAAGGAGCATGCCTTCATGTTTGCCAAGCTGGCTCTCTACCCTTGCGTAAGCCTTGGAGCTTTCATTCTAACTTGCTTGCTAAGTGAGTTTAGCACAGTAATTTTCCATCTTATGCAGATTGTAATCCCGTTTGCTTTTCTTGCCTTGCGCATTCTTGTTAGAATTTCTTTAACTGCCATAAAGTCTGTGATGTCTCTCTCCAGACGGAAGGTTGTACTGTTAGAAGAAGAGGAGGCATGTTTGTCTCCAAATGAAACACTGTCCTAAATTTCTGCGCAGTGCATGTCAACTTAGGAGATCAACTTCAGTTCCTCTGACTTGCATTATATTCATGTGTGGATTATATTGATGTAAACCAAAGCCTGTATTGACCATAACTGGGGCATATTTGTGTTTAAGCTGGTCATGCTCGAGACCCTTTCTCCAAAATCTGCTATTGAAAATATTGGGTAAACAGGAAATGCAAAGAAAAGCATGTTCCCTTCTTTTAGGGTTTCCGTATAGGAAAAAATGCTGCTTGACATGTAACTGGAGCAATGATTAATTAGGAAGTGCGCAGATACCCAGCAAAATGGCAGTCAAACACAGGCATAGAAGTTGGTTGAGCTACTATGTAAGAGAATGTGAGGCATGGAAAAAATGGAGACCTCTGGATTTCTGGATGGCATATCATAGTGGAACGTATGTGCATACAAGTTGCTGGTTTCCTTTTTTTTAAATTTTATTTTATTTTTTTCAGTGGTTACACTGTCTGTTCTGCATAATCACAGAGGGGATAGCAGTTGGAAATCTGAGTGGCTTTGTGTGTGACTTTAGATGGGAGTTGCAGTTGTGATAGCAGTCCTCCAAGCCATCTGAACACAAGTTCTTTGTGCATATCTATTCTTTTTTTAAAAAGAATGTAACAAATGAGGATTCATGTGGCTTTGCATCCAAGTTTCTACTATCTTTGATACTTTCTGAAGGAAAGAGCTCTGTGATTAGAAGTAAGTTTTTTTTCTGTTCTGCAGAAGCTGCTCATCTGAAGTGTTTGAATTTCTCAGGCTTTTTGTGTCTGTTTTGTGTCTGTCAATGCAACATTCTTCTGTTATTCAGAAGGCATGGTGTCATATTCAAGGAGAGTATGAGACTGCAATGTGTGAAAGTTCCACATCAGGTAAGGGAGTTGGGCTTTCTCCTGAGTTGTGGACAACTAAGGAATCCCATAGATTTCTGAGTCTCAGGAAGACAGCAGAAGAAACCAACCCCTAGAAGTTCCAGTCCATGATATGTAGATTGGGTTTTTTTTTTTCCACTTATGTGCAGCTGGATAAGTTTTGTGCTTTTCAAATCATCTAACTTCTGGCTGCCCTAGAAGCCATTACATTCCCTTTGGCAGAATGATTAATTTGTATCTTGCATTGTCTTAGTGCCTGACAACTTTAATGCCATAATTAAAGGCATTTGGGAATTTTATTGTTCATCATAAAAAAAAAAAATGTGGCAAAATGTGCCTGAAGAAATTTTGAGTGAAAACAAATTCAAATATCTCATTTCAGTTGAGACTAGTCCTGAAAGCACTTGTGCTTTTGTTTTGAAGCACCTTGATACTGAGTATGTAACTGTAAATTTTACATACTTCTTGTGAAGAGTATGTTCAGCTATTCAAGGGGATTTATACCTAGTTGTGGTTAAATGACTTGCATTATGTTGTGTATCACAGTTTTTCTGATACTTAATAAAAGCACTTTTAGTTCTGTATGGTTTTGTTTCTAATGTGCAGCAGACACGTAGTAGTGAATATGTGTATTTGTAATAAATTGCAATCGGTGAAAATACAAAATTTCAAGCCGTTTATTTTTTCTCTGTAGGTGAACTTTAAGGCCAATGTCCGTAATTAAAATTATGTTAGATGGGTTTTTTTCCTACAAGATCACAAGGCCCCTTCCAACTTCAGCAGTTTTGTGATTTTTTCATAAAACACCAAAATGTTTTTCATGTGATATAAAGAAATGTTGATTCTACTTCTCATGGTACCTGAAGAAAATGAAACCCAAAAACTGAATCTGACCAAGGAATTGCATTCCAGTGTTTATAAGGATGCTTTGTATAAAGCAATGTATAAACATTACAAGGCACTGTATTGGCTCAATAATGCATTTTTCCTTTTTTTTTTTTTTTTTTGTTTTTGGTGTTGGTTGGTTTGGTTTTTTGGGTTAGTTTGGTTTTTGTTTTATTTATCCCACTTAAAAATAAGTGGTTTGTTCCGCAGAAAGATAAATTTTATTTTTGCTTGTGGTCAAGATAGCATTATTCAACCCAAATTTGGTAATATCTCAGAACCTAAACCTGAGGACCAACACGATATGAGACTTTGTAAAAACAGAACTTACTTAGCATCATTGTAAGTTCATGAGAAACAGCATTAATTTGAATTATGTCATTCTCAAGCAGAAAGATCATTCTCAAATATAACTGTAACTAGTTGTTTACAGAATTACTAATGACCACAGGGTTTTGTATCGATGGCAATAAAGTTAAAATACAATAATTATTACAATCCCAGAATCACAGAATGGGTGTCATTGGAAGGGGCCTCTGAAGACCGTCTAGTCCAGCCCTCCAGTTTAAAGTAGGGTTGGCTAGACTGGTTGGTTGCAGAGCTCTGTGTCCGGTCAGACTGAGCATCTGCACAGAGACACCAAAACCACTCAGTAGCTTATAGCATGATGAAATCATTAAGGTTGGAGGAGACCTCTGAGATCACCTAGTGCAGCCATCCACCCAGCAGTGCCATGTAACCCCCAGACCACTGAACCACATCACCTGCACCAGGTGCCCCTCGAACACGTCCAGGGATGGCGACTCCGCCACCAGCCTGTGCCAATACCTGACCACCGTGACAGTGAAAAAGTATCTCCAGTATCTGTTTCCAAAGGGCTCAACAGGTTTTAATGCCCAATAACCCTTATGAGTTTAACGGGGGGNCTGAGCGAAGGGCGCGTCCTTGTCTCTGCCTCCCGCAGTTCACCCGCTACTCGGCGCTGCTCGTGGGGATGATCTACGGCAAGAAGCGATACGGTGAGTGCGGCGTGCCGGGCGGTCGCTCCCCGCTCCTCCGCGCCCGCCCCGCAAGGGCACCTTGAAAGGGCCCGGCCGCCATTTCCCTCCCCGGGCCTGGCCGCGGCCTTGCTGAGGCGGCCCTGCTGGTGTGAGCCCACAGATCCCTGTGAAACGTGCCTTTCTGCCAGCAAAACTGGCTTCTCCTCATTTCTGAGCGATCCCGCAGGAGCGGAGCTTTCCGCCGGCAGTTCGGGAAGTTGTGTTTTAAAGGCATTGTGTTGATGGCAGACTATCTGAAGCCAATTGCTGAAGAAGAGAGAAGAATAGAGGCGGAGGAGAGAAAGAAACGTGAAGAACTGGAGCGGATTGCAAAAGAGATTGCAGAAGGTAGTTCTGCGGTTTAGTGTATTCATCCCATGCTGTTTTGCAGGTATTAGGCTGCGGGACTGGTATTCCACCGCAGTGCTCTTAGAAGAAATTGAGGCCTGCAGCTAGTCCTTGGAGGCGGTGGTTAGGGCCGTGTGAGGAGTAAATAATGCTGCTGTTTAATTATGCCTGCGTTTTGAAAAAGCTCGTCAGAGCAGGAGTTAACACTTTTGCAATAGTCAGGACTTGTTAAATGGCTGAATTTCTGCTGAGGAAATACACTGCTAAAATCTGCTGATTATTCTGTGAGGAATAACTGAATCTGTGTATCAACTGTGGCAGCAAGTGCCTTATTCGTCTAGTGCAAGGGCTTTTCTCCATGCAATGTAGAAACCTCACAAATATGACTGAATATAAGGCATAGGTAACAGTATGTAATTGCAACTTGAGACTTTCAAGTGGTGTCACACATGTATTGTTAGAGGTCAGCTTAATTTTTTTGTATCTTGCAGTGTTAGAGGTCTGCTTCATTTGTTGTATTTCTCACATAAAGAGTGTGCTGGAGGACATTATTTGCAACTAATATTGCTGCTTTTGTTCTCTTTCCCTTCCACCTGTAGTATTCCTGCTGCAGCATTGTTTCCCTTGTCCTTGGGATTATTTCATGTGTTCCCTGTACGGTTCTAGCAGGGAATTCCTTCCCCGCTGCCATATAGAGTAATGTGCTCTCTAGCTTTGATTTTGGGGTGCTCTGTAGCTGGATTTTTTAGGTAGACTTAAAAGTAAGAAGAATTTTAAGAAAATTGATTAATAACTCAGGCTGTTCTTGGTGCAGATACATGCTCAGTAACTCTTTCATGCGAAAGAGTGACATTTGCATTGTTCTAAACAAAACTAGTGTTGAACAAAGCACTAAAATTAAATGAACTACACATATAGAAATTCAAATTTGTTTTGTGTATGACCTACTAGAGATAGAGCTATTTGATCTTCTTAAATACGTTGTCGCCTTTGGTCACTGATTAAATAAATGGATCTTTTTGGTGTTCTGTAGTTAGATGAAACTTTCTGTATTTTTGGAGGTAGAGGCTGTGCTGTAATGTTGCCAGGCCACCTAGTAAGGAAATTTTCTTGATTATTGCTTTAGAATGTTTAATCTGTGTAAAAGGGGCAGGTCTGTTGTTCCTAACAATGTGTTTGATCTGTTTTTTTTTTCAAAAAAAGCAATTGTTAAACTCTCATTATGTGCAGTACAGTTCCTGAAGATTGTTCCTTAAAGATGGACATACCTGTAGTGGTAGCCTTTTCCAGGCTTATGTGACTTGTCAGTTCAGAAAACTGTCTTTTACTACTGAGTAAACTTGAAAAGTTTGCCTTCACCCCAGAGCTGTGAATTACAATTCTCTTGAATAAACAGAAGTGGGAGTCATCAATACTAGGAAGAAAGAAATTACATAAAGATAGTCTTTGACTCCACTAATGCTTTACATGTTCTGGTTTTTCATGGGAGCAGCTAATAGTCCTAACTATGTTTGTGTTTTCTTTCCTTTCAGCAAGTGAAGATTCCATACTGAAATAAAGAACAGATTTCGTCTGAGTTTCGCACATGGAAATACATGGCTAGGCTCTGAGCTGTCCAGTGATGTTTGCATGATACTCTATCAATAAAATACTATACTTCAGTTGGTATTTTTTGAGTGAATTGCACCGAACAGCAGCAGAAATAGGGACAGAATGTGACAGGAGGCAACTGTCACAATCTAGTTTATTGTTGCAGCTGAAACACCCCGTTGTATTCCTCCAGTGATAGCCAGTCACTACCCCCATTATCCACAGGTAATGGTTGTGATCAGAAAATACATACAGTTTGTTATGTATGGGCAGGTGGGGGAGACTGGCAGGACACTGACTGCCTGAATCTTTTACTTAAATGGCTTGACTGGGGAATGTTAGGGGTTGGAAGGGACCTTCAGGACCACTGTGTCCCAACATCCCGCTGCCTTGATCAGCTTGCTCAAGACCTTTTCCAGCCTGAGTTTGAACAGTGGCAGTGTTGGGGCATCCGCAACTGCCTGGGCAACCTGTTCCAGCGTCTCACCAGCCTCACAATAAGGAATTTCTTCAGCCTGTCTGGGGGCGGTGCTCCAGTCCTCTTGACATGTGTCCTCCTCTGCACCTGATCCAACAGTTCCATGTCCTCCCTTGCTGGAGGCACTGGAACTGTTCTCAGTACTCAAAAGTGGGGTCTCAGCAGAGCAGAGCAGAGCAGAGGGGCAGAATCCCCTCCCTCCCCTGCTGCCCACGCTGCTTTGGATGCAGCCCAGGGTCCCATTGCCTTTCAGGGCGGTGAGGGCACATGGATGNCCCCCGATCCTTCCCACAGGCCGCACAGCCGCGGCTCCCTCGGCCCCAGCTGGTGGCGGGGACGCTGCGGCCCTCGCACCGCCGGAGCTCCGTGACTGCGGGACCGGCCGCCCAGCAGAGCCCGCCCGGCACTTGGCTTCCCGGTCACGGCTGCTCCCCGCCCCTTCCTCCGCCGCCCTCAGTTCCGGCCGCCGCCTCCGCCGCCGCCAGGATGATCCCGCCGGTGCAGGTGTCGCCGCTGATCAAGGTGAGGGCGGTNTTCATCCCATGCTGTTTTGCAGGTATTAGGCTGCGGGACTGGTATTCCACCGCAGTGCTCTTAGAAGAAATTGAGGCCTGCAGCTAGTCCTTGGAGGCGGTGGTTAGGGCCGTGTGAGGAGTAAATAATGCTGCTGTTTAATTATGCCTGCGTTTTGAAAAAGCTCGTCAGAGCAGGAGTTAACACTTTTGCAATAGTCAGGACTTGTTAAATGGCTGAATTTCTGCTGAGGAAATACACTGCTAAAATCTGCTGATTATTCTGTGAGGAATAACTGAATCTGTGTATCAACTGTGGCAGCAAGTGCCTTATTCGTCTAGTGCAAGGGCTTTTCTCCATGCAATGTAGAAACCTCACAAATATGACTGAATATAAGGCATAGGTAACAGTATGTAATTGCAACTTGAGACTTTCAAGTGGTGTCACACATGTATTGTTAGAGGTCAGCTTAATTTTTTTGTATCTTGCAGTGTTAGAGGTCTGCTTCATTTGTTGTATTTCTCACATAAAGAGTGTGCTGGAGGACATTATTTGCAACTAATATTGCTGCTTTTGTTCTCTTTCCCTTCCACCTGTAGTATTCCTGCTGCAGCATTGTTTCCCTTGTCCTTGGGATTATTTCATGTGTTCCCTGTACGGTTCTAGCAGGGAATTCCTTCCCCGCTGCCATATAGAGTAATGTGCTCTCTAGCTTTGATTTTGGGGTGCTCTGTAGCTGGATTTTTTAGGTAGACTTAAAAGTAAGAAGAATTTTAAGAAAATTGATTAATAACTCAGGCTGTTCTTGGTGCAGATACATGCTCAGTAACTCTTTCATGCGAAAGAGTGACATTTGCATTGTTCTAAACAAAACTAGTGTTGAACAAAGCACTAAAATTAAATGAACTACACATATAGAAATTCAAATTTGTTTTGTGTATGACCTACTAGAGATAGAGCTATTTGATCTTCTTAAATACGTTGTCGCCTTTGGTCACTGATTAAATAAATGGATCTTTTTGGTGTTCTGTAGTTAGATGAAACTTTCTGTATTTTTGGAGGTAGAGGCTGTGCTGTAATGTTGCCAGGCCACCTAGTAAGGAAATTTTCTTGATTATTGCTTTAGAATGTTTAATCTGTGTAAAAGGGGCAGGTCTGTTGTTCCTAACAATGTGTTTGATCTGTTTTTTTTTTCAAAAAAAGCAATTGTTAAACTCTCATTATGTGCAGTACAGTTCCTGAAGATTGTTCCTTAAAGATGGACATACCTGTAGTGGTAGCCTTTTCCAGGCTTATGTGACTTGTCAGTTCAGAAAACTGTCTTTTACTACTGAGTAAACTTGAAAAGTTTGCCTTCACCCCAGAGCTGTGAATTACAATTCTCTTGAATAAACAGAAGTGGGAGTCATCAATACTAGGAAGAAAGAAATTACATAAAGATAGTCTTTGACTCCACTAATGCTTTACATGTTCTGGTTTTTCATGGGAGCAGCTAATAGTCCTAACTATGTTTGTGTTTTCTTTCCTTTCAGCAAGTGAAGATTCCATACTGAAATAAAGAACAGATTTCGTCTGAGTTTCGCACATGGAAATACATGGCTAGGCTCTGAGCTGTCCAGTGATGTTTGCATGATACTCTATCAATAAAATACTATACTTCAGTTGGTATTTTTTGAGTGAATTGCACAGAACAGCAGCAGACATAGGGACAGAATGTGACAGGAGGCCACTGTCACAATCTAGTTTA
>WBMY01003000.1:58770-78636 GCA_013397315.1 Donacobius atricapilla
GGAAGGGACCTTCAGGACCACTGTGTCCCAACATCCCGCTGCCTTGATCAGCTTGCTCAAGACCTTTTCCAGCCTGAGTTTGAACAGTGGCAGTGTTGGGGCATCCGCAACTGCCTGGGCAACCTGTTCCAGCGTCTCACCAGCCTCACAATAAGGAATTTCTTCAGCCTGTCTGGGGGCGGTGCTCCAGTCCTCTTGACATGTGTCCTCCTCTGCACCTGATCCAACAGTTCCATGTCCTCCCTTGCTGGAGGCACTGGAACTGTTCTCAGTACTCAAAAGTGGGGTCTCAGCAGAGCAGAGCAGAGCAGAGGGGCAGAATCCCCTCCCTCCCCTGCTGCCCACGCTGCTTTGGATGCAGCCCAGGGTCCCATTGCCTTTCAGGGCGGTGAGGGCACATGGATGGGTCGGAGCAAAATTTTTCATCAACCATCGCTCCTAAGTCCTCAGGGCTGCTGTCAATCAGTTCTCCACGCAGCCTGTAGCTGTGTCTGGGATTGCCGCAACCCAGGTGCTTGACCTTGCACTTGGCCTTGAACTTCACGGGGTTTGCACAGCCCCAGCTCTCCAGCCTGTCCAGGCCCCTCTGGGTGGCCTCCCTTCCCTCCAGCAAGATGACTGCCCCACAGAGCTTGGTGTTGGTGGAAAGCTTGCTGAGAGGGCCTTTGATCCCATTGTACATGTCACTGACAAAACTGTTGAGCAGTATCAGCCCCAGTACTGATCCTGGAGGGACACCACCTGTCACTGATCTGCATTTCTGTCATCTTTTTTTCAGCTTTATTATCAGCGGATTGCTCAATTCTTGCATGCGGCACAGCAGTCAGATGTGATTCTGGCTTGCCAAGCTGTGATCTGAGGAATTGCTGCTGACTCATTAGCCAGGTGTTCTAAACACTACAGATGGACAGATGTTGTTCCTCAAAACTAAGTTACAGCCAAATTGTGTGTTTCTTTCATAAGGAGTGACCTGCTATGCATCCTGATTATGCAGGAGAGATCTGCCACGCTTTCCATACTGTCTTCAAAAATCAGCTTCAGGCAAGAAAGCTGTCCTTGCAATACCTCTTAGACTGGGAAGAATTCCTACGTGGGATGGGAAAGGTCCCATATATCTCTTTACAGCCATCCCACAGGGACCAAATCAGTTCTCTGCCATCCCATTCTGGCCAGACAATAGATGATTATCAAGTTCATAGATTTGTGGAGGGAGTAGAGGAAGAGATACCGAGAAAAAAGATCTTCCTCTTGTAAGTTTTATGATAGATGATGCAAACCACGCTCAGCCTAGACTGAGTGGATCTAAAATCTTGGATCTAGTACTCTGGGCTTTCATGGAGATTTCCTTATACAGGATCGGGAGATGCTGGTATGACAAAGCCCCTTTACTGAGCACCAAGACGTGCAACCCATCTGCCTGAAAGGTGGAGCTGGGATCCATACCCTCTCTGTAGTGTGCAATACCATCTCTGTTTGAAGAACTGATTGAAATTTGAATTGTTCCTGTCCTGCCTGCCTGGCAGGAGAGGACCACTTCCCAGGCTTAGTTCAAGTCCTAGCTGTGGCCAGCTGGGAAAAGACAGTAAGCGTTTCTCTCAGATCTAGAAGAGGTGGCTGAAGACCGCATTCTCCACATCTCCCTGTCAATTTTTCCCTCTTTTTCTGCCAGAACTGCCACCCTCACAGCTCTGCCAGCAGCAGAGGCCTTGTACCTGCCCCCACATCTTGGACAGTGCCAGGTCAGGCATCTCTACTCACAACCCAGCAGCAGTCTAGACTCCAGCAGAATAAATGGCTGAAGGGCATATGTATGCTCTTTTCAGTAGCAAAGAGGTCCTGTCTTGTGTCAGCTTGCCCTACCCCTTCCATCAGGGACAGCAAAAGATGACCAAGACGCAGAATTAAAAATCCCTTGAGAGTTTCTCACTCAGGCAAGACTATTCTCCTGCATGGATGGAAGATTTACATTCCAGCCCTGAGCATCTCTCTCAGAAATCTCTCTTGCCAGTCTCACAGGGATATTAATTTTCCTATCTCCTCAACCACCACATTCATAGCCAAGAATGGAGATCTGTATTCATTACCTGCTTCAGTGAGGCACTTACAAAACGGCTCCCCTGGTCTCCCACTGCACTTGAGAGCTGCATCAAGCCAAAGGTGAAAACACTTAACTGGATTGTAGGCAAAAATGCCATGAGCAGATTTAAATTCTCAAGCACCCTCCACAGACCTTTCCTGAGACCGTGATGCAATGACATATATCTTTTTTCAGGCCTGGTGTTCTGATCTGGCTTTGAAGCAGGTTAACTGAGTTCTTGTTAATAGATTCCTTGGGTGGATTGGAGTGAAAATACTAAATGACTAGTATGTATACATGAGGCAGGTTTATTTTAAAACAATTTAGTTGCAGTGGTGAGGAGATATGTAGCTATTTTGGTTCTTTTCTATAAAAAAATGTAAAAATATCACCAGGAAAATATATAAGGAAAAGAAAAAAACAGAAGGAAAGGACCAGAGTGGATAGTGGAGAGGAAAGATCCAGTGAGAAGACTTCATTGTTTCAGTTTTGATTCCATGGTCATCACTTTGATGGGTTGCAGTCTTGATCTGTTGAGGGTAGAGGCTCATGCAACAAAGACACCCCAACACCTCCTCCCCTGGAGAGGGGTTTTACTCTGTCTGATGCAACACTGGAAATCAGTCAGGGTGGTTCTTCAGGAATCTTTAATGGCTTATATTGCCTTGTAATGGCACAACTCCTGTTTGGTCCTGCTTCTGGCAGCTGCATAGTTTTGCCAGTTGTGTGTAATCAGAAAGGAAAAATATCCTCAGGCCTATGTGTGAACACCTCCCTAGAGGGAGGGTTTTGCATTGTTGATGCAGTTGTGCCTCACCAGAGGCAAGGAGATTGGCGGGACAAAAAGCATTATCCTACTTCTGCAGGATCTGCTTCTAATGTGCCTTTTTCCCTATCTGATGTGAGAACACTTTGTTTAAGACATCAATCCCAGGTTATCATGGAAACTGGCTCAGCCAGCCCACTAAAGCAAAGCTCAATCCATCATACTTGGGATAACAGTGGACAAATCTTTTTCTTGGCCCTTTTCTTCCTCCATGTCTAATATATCCAGGCAGCCAGCTGCCAGCTGCAAAGGGAGACCACTGCAGGAGGAACTATGCCAAATTTCACCTGCATTTCACTGGCCAATACCTCCAGTGAGGAACAATCACTGCTCCCATGGAAAGGGTCCACCCCTGAGAGGCTATTTCTCTAGCACCCCACTCTGAGTGTCCATGGACACCCCCTGTATGCATAGTCCCCTTTGGAAATGCCTGGCAGGATGCCCACCCTGATGCTCTGAGGACGAGCTATGCTGCCAAGTGCATGTGGGCAGACAGGGCACATCCACCCACAACTCACAGGGTGTGATGGGCAGGCACCTCATGCTCCTTGTGTGAGCGGTCCTGCTGGAGCACCCTGCAGTGCTTCGAGTGCTTCTTGCTGATTACAGTGAGCAGGAAGGCTAGCCTCCAGGTTTTACTTCCCAGAAAACTTTTGAGAACATAAGGAGCTTTTCTCAGCATTTAAGTGTATGGTGTCTTGTGGTAATCATCAAAAACCCACCGCTTACCACTGTGCAATACAATAACCTTGTGGTATTTTTTCCACTTAAAAAAAAAAAAGAACAAAAGTTATTTGGCCTCTTCTGCTGTATGATAAAAAGCTTCCCACATGGTCCTGTGCTCTTGCGAGACCCCACTTTGAGTACTGCGAGCAGTTCCAGTGCCCCCAACGTAAGAAGGATGTGGAACTGTTGGATCAAGTGCAGGGGAGGCCACACGTCAAGAGCACTGGAGCACCTTGCCCAGACAGGCTGAGAGCTGGGGCTTTTCAGCCTGGAGAAGAGAAGATTGTGTGGAGGCCTCCTAGCAACCCTGCAGTATCTGAAGGGTCCTACAGGGAAGCTGGAGAGGGACTCTTCATCAGCAACTGTAGTGATAAGACAGGAAGTAACAGGTACAAACTGAAAGAAGGGAAATTACACCAAATATTGGGAAGAAATTCTTTACTGTGAGGCTGGTGAGACACTGGAACAGGTTGCCCAGGGAGTTGCGGATGCCCCAAAGCTGGCATTGTTCAAAGCCAGGCTGGAAAACGTCTTGAGCAAGCTGATCAGGTGAGAGGTGTCTCTGCTCACGGCAGGGGGATGTTGGGACTCAATGGTCCTGAAAGTCCCTTCCAACCCTTAACATTCTAAGATTCTTCATGAAACTGAGACATATAACATGGAATCAGTACGTATTGGGTATTACTTTCATGCAAGTGGACAAGCTTCTGTATTTTCCTGAAAGACAAGTTGTCTCTCACAGAATTGCTAATTACTGCATAGTGATGGAGGATTACATCTTGCTTACTACACTAAGACAGGTAAATGATCACCAGGTACCATCACAGATCTAGCTTTCCTTTTACTTGCAGTATTTTTATAATGCAAAACAATATAATGAAGGGTAAGCCCCATGAAGGTAGCAGGAGTAATAGAAGAAGAAAATCCCCAGCAAAACAGATCTCCAAACAATTTTAGAAAAGAAAGGGGGAGGGGAGGAAAGCAGGACATGAGGGTGCCTCTACTACTACAAGGGTGTAATTGAATGTTCTATTTTTGTATGAATAAACATGAAAAGAAGCTTTCATCTGAAATAAGGATCACAAGTATGGAGTATAATCTAAAAACCAGACACCTCATAACAGGAGGAGGAAAGGAAGGACAGTTGTTCTGATCAGTTGTGTTAAATAACTGGCATTATGAGGCAAAACAAATTTATGAGATGTCACAGCTCATGTTGCTTGGTTAATTGTAAGAGGAACTGTAATGGGTAACGATAATACATTCTTAAAATGACACATGAAAGAATGAAGCTTCAATTAGCACACAATGTGGATCCTACTCCTGGAGAAGGCAGCTACTGTGTGTTGCATGAATGCTGCCATGCCTTGGGATTGCAACCTATCCAGATTCTTGAAGTGAATGCAGATCTATAACCTGTCGGAGTGTTTCTTGGATTTACATGTAATGGTAACATTTCAGAGCAGTTCAAAGGTTTGCTATTGTCAGTTATTGTGCTTTATCCTTACCCTCAGGTTTCTTTCTGATATCCTGACAGACTTAGATATGATAACTTTATCTCTTCTTCATTTTTCCCGCTGTGCAGGCTCTGGTTGCATTCACTATCAGTCTCATGAAGTTGCATGGAGCAGGACTATCCCCATCAGCTTTGGTGTAAGAAGTGTTTCAGTGCAGAAAAAAATGCTCTTCCATAATCTTGCAACCTGATTTATGGAGCCAAATGTTGTTCTGACTTTTCACATGCCATCTGACATCAGGTGCATTAAATGGAGGACAGGAGACAGGACAGAACTGGCTCCCTACTATCAGGAAGAGATGCAATTAAGGCAGACAAGATCTAGCCCTTCCCTGGTTGGTCACAAGCCTAATAAATTATCAGAATAGTACAATCGGGAATTTATCTGTATGCTTTTTTTTTTTTTTTTAATATTACGTGCGTTCAAATTTTGGGTGACATATATTGCAGTGAGAATAGGTCTAAAGTATGCAACAGGTTTTGGAAGATGGAGCTGTTCCTCCATTACATGTTATTTCACCTGCCATATAAAAAAGAAACACAGAATTAGAGGCACAGTCATAAATTTCCTTCTCAGTCATTGCAGAAGTTTTTTAGAACTTTTATGTTATCCATAGGTCATACCTATAGCACTGTATCTAGAGCTGTCTGCTATGCTCAGTAATTCTATGTGTAAGGCTGCTTAGAAAGAGTATTGTAGAGTTAGTGGAAATTTTCCTTGCTTGAATATTAATTACTTACTCATGAAATAATTCTTCAGAGATTTTCTAAATCATAGTTAAAGCACTTAATTTTGATATTTTAAGTTAACTACTGTGAATGTAACTGAGATAAAACATCTAGACAGCTCTAATAATTTCTAAACTGTATCATTTGAGCAATGTCCACACCATTAGAATGTTAGAATTTTGGTCCAGTTTGGAACAAAAGAAGAGTTCAGATACAGTCTGTGTGGAGTAAAAGCACCCACTCATGGCAGGTATTTGGTCAGACATTTGGGACAGCCCAGGAGAACATCCTGCTTCTGCCTTTTTGAGAGTCAAACAAATCCTCAGGCTATCAGAAAAGCCTTCAGGTGGTGCCCACTACCACAGATGGTTTTCAGTACTACACAGGCTGGGCCCACAGAAGAAGAAAACCATGTTCAACCGAAATGAATTGCTACTGGGTACTGCCACTACTGCTTGCTTCTAGGTAGTACCTAATCTGGGCTAGAAATGGAATGAACCATTTCTTAAATATTCTTGTAGGACTTTAGGACTTTAACTTTTCTTAGCTTCTGCTTTCTGACCTGTGGGACAGCAGGTCAGCCGAAGGGATGCTTACCTGCTGTTTTCCAGGGACAGCATATGACATTGTGCAGTCTGCAGCTGCACAGGAATTCATGTTGAATGTATTCTCACTAGTTTCTCAGAAAACAGTGTTTGGAATTTTAAGCTGGTGGCCTTTTTTGACAGCTGGTCATGGTGTCAGGTTTGAAGGCAAGGTGTCTTCAGCCTTGCCAGTGGAGCCAAATTTGTGCAACTTTTTCTGGACATCTTACTCTGCTGTGTCAGCAAAGCTTGCTGTAATCTGTGAAACTATTCATAAGCATGTTTTTGAGTTAGGAATGAAAAGCTAATTACTTTTGCTGACCTCTCTTTGCAGCCATTGTCTCTTCCTCTTTTTTCTGCTCTTCCTCCAGAGCTTTAATTTTTGCATCATACTCATCAGCACGGGTCTTCCACTCATTTCTGTTGTTCAGCAGCCCGTCAAGCATAGGCTGAATTTCCTCATGGAAACGGGAAAATTCCTAATCAAAACACACCTCTTAGTAAAATGTAGCACAGAGAGAATGCTTGTCCATCATACCCCAGGACAGACTCTGACACCTCACATCCAAAGCTGATGCTTTGCAGAAAGCATCAGTGGCAGAAAGAGGCACCATGTTGCAATGCCCCAGAAAAGGGCAGATTTTCACTTATCTACCTGTCCCTCTCCCCAGGAGCGGTGCTGCTGCACCAGGACTCAGTCAGCTGGGATTTGAACCCCTGTTGATAAGGGTGGGGTGTGTAGGGGTGCACTTTGCTTACCTTATAGACAAACGTGCACACGAAGTCAATAAAACCCACTTGAAGTTTTGGAAGCTCAGCAGCTTTTCTTCGGTCCATCATGGGCTGTGCAAGGACACAAAATCACCATGATTTAGAAGAACACTTAATTGAAAAACACACCTCTATTTTCTCCCCCAAAACTGCCTTGTTGTGTCAACCTGACAGTTCTGTCATGCTGTCCTAAAGACTGTCCATCTCAGCCCTCCTCCTCAGCTGCAGAGGAGTGAAGTGGGATCATTTCTGTTGCCATTTTGGCAGAAATTTTAGACAGTATTTCAAGGGTCTGTGGATGGGGAGGAGAACAAGTTTTGCCTCTCAAACAGATATCAGAAAAGCTTCATGTTGTAAAGTGTTGAAGAAGTTTTAAATTGTCTAAAACATGACTGAACAAGAAACAATATTCTTACAAGATCTTGTTGATTACTATATAATTTGTGATGCCACTGTGGGTAGAGGGGGTGCATGAAAGTCTACTTTAAAAATCCCGAAACCACATAGGTGGAGGTCACTTAAGGAATGACTCCTGGCTCTTTCAATGTCAAATTTATCTACTAAAAAAAAAGTTAGAAATGCCCTTCTATTTACCAATGATTCCTTGATCCTATGAAGTCTGTGTTTGCAGTTTTTCTCTTTATTAGAAACTCTTCTTTCTTCTGTGACTTATCTATTTAGTTTTTCATTTCTTCTGTAAGGGACCTGCACAAAATCTCCATGGGTAATCACCCCTTGATGGTTCACAGCCACTGAACTCATCTAGGTATATGGACAGCTGGACAAGAGGCACTGGTCACTGTCAGGGATGCTCTTCACTACCTCAGAACACTTTTCCAAAGGATTTTGGAAAGTGCTGTGATTTCAGGCAGACACAGAGCACTCAGACCAGCACTGCTTGTAATAAGTCTCTGGTGAGACTTGCTGTCTGAACTGAACTGCCTGGTTCTTGCATGGTACTTACAATGGGCTGTTGCTGAAGGACGCTTATTTCCAAATCTCCTTGCTCCCAGAACTCAGCAGCTACCAGCAGAGCTACCTACATTGACATGGAGGGAAAAAGAAAAGTTAGTACCAACTTCAGCCCCCATAACTTGATGCGCTTCACATCTCCATTCTGAAGCAAATTTCACTTATCCTTCTGTTTCTTCTTGGCCAACCATAGCCTCACTCTTTCTCCCGGGAAGGGCAGCTGTGGCAATAGGATTGCACCTGCATAGTGACAGCTCAACAGTCGTATTGCACTGGATCTCATTAGGCCACTGCTCATTTATTGAGTAACATTTCCAATGTACTCCCCTCAAGGATTTGCCTACTGGTCACCTTGTGGGTGTCTAGTTTTTTTTTTCTGCTGTCATTTCTTCATGCTGAACAGGAAGGTAGGTTTTATTTCTTTTACCCTCCTTTTAATTTTAGTGTTTATTTTTTAGCAATTGCTCAAGGACTGTTCAGGAATTAACTCCAAAAGGAAATTAAACAACTAAGCGAACTGCAGGTAGGTATTGCTGTAATAAAGCCAATGCATATGTTACATGTAAAAAAATCTCACTGTGACCCAAAAGCTATGTAAGTGGGAGGTTTGTTTGGTTTGGTTTTTGTTTTGTTGGGTTTTTTGTTGTGTTTTTTTGGGTTTTGGTGGGGGTTTTTGTGGGGTTTTTTTGTTTGGTTTGTTTCTTTTCGTAAACATGAATTTTGTACAGAACTCACAACTACAATCTGAAAGATTGGTTAATACATCAAAACCACAGCTATTCCTTTTGGTAATTTTGGTAGGAGACTTTGATTTAGCTTCTAGGCCTTAGGAATTTCATTACTTTAAAATATAATCAACAGAAATCCATCAGGATATCAAGCACCTGACCTTACTCTGGACTTCCCAAGGCTTTGTGATAGCTGACAAGTCACAGGCAGTCATCATCATGGCCCTAAAAACAGGAAATAAATTAATTTATTCTCTATTTTTTTCAGGCTCAGGACCCTTATACCCCAGTACCGTATCAGGTATCCCCTGGCCCTTTCTGAGTTGATAGATGTGTTGCTGTAACAGCCTAGGTTCTGACTGCAACACTCATCAAAGGCTGCTCTCTTTATTTAAATGGAATTATGATGGTGAACTACTTGCTTCTGGTACTAAGATGTTTGCTGCTTTAGTCATTGCGGGGCTGAACTCCTTGACTTTGGAGTAACACCTTTGGCTCCCCCATGGGTGTCTAGCAGTGCAGTCTGCAGTGAGGTGGTGAGAGCACTTCATCACCAGAAGTATTTGTCTGGTCACAACAGCAGCATTGTGCAAATCAGATTACTTGTCACTGTGAAGAACAGCTAATGGATTGGATATCCCTGTTTGTGGCCTACAGGGTGATCGGGTAAGAGTATATACCCAGAAGGGATCTTGCACCTCCTTAGGAATGTATGACCAATGGGACACACTTATTTGGATGAAGAACCACTTTAAGTTTTTTTTTCTCCTGGGTGTTTTTTTCCCTGCTTTGCCAGAAGATCAAATCTGAGCGGCCAGTAACGTACCACTGGCTGGCTTTGCACTAAGTGCAGCACAGAGCTTATCCTGACACTCTCACCAGGTGTTCACATCACTAACCTTTTCCTAGAGCCAATTACTCACATGACAACCTCCTTCTTTGTTGTCTCCAGAGACAGATACTCAGTCCAGGCAGTCGCGCTGTCGTACTTCTTAGACTCCTCAACGATCTTTTGAAACATTGTTCTCTTCCTTTGGGGGGAGGTGGGCAGGTGGGGAGGAAGGGTTTAAAAAAAAAAAAAAGAAAAAGGGAAAAAAAAAAGAAAAGTCAATGAAACAAGGGAACAAGTATGTCAAAAACAGGTGGCTGATCCTGGTATTGGTAACTCTGCCAGAACAGTTTCCAGGAGTTGCTGTCCTGACACTTATGTCTCAACAAAACCAAGCACCATCATCTGCTCCCCTAACTATTGTAAATGCCTTAAAAATAAGTACAGTGGGGAGATATGAGCAGGTCCTTGAAAGTACAAGCTGCTGCAAGTTATGCCAGCTGAGAAATGCTTCCACCTTTGTTGTCAGTACAAGTCTTTTTCCTTAAGCAAACTGTAGAAACCTAGAGCTAGCTATAGTATTTTTAAAGCCACCTAGCTTTATATACTCAGTCAGGCATTGTTAACCTTGCTCATATAATCTAACTAAATCTAGGGAATTCTGATGAATGGTTTATACACAACACACTCCATGTCTGGAGTGGCATGAGATCCAGGGAAATCTGAGGTTTCAGTTTTACCAGAGAAAAGAGTTAGGTCATTTTACAAAGTGGCTTATGTATGTGTCCTATCATCAATAATCCTGTGTCTTAGCTCAGCCAAGCCTTTGCTTGGAGTTCATGGACCAAGGAGGGTAAGTTTGTTCCCAGCTGGTGAGGAAGTGGTGTTATATAGGTAGTAGATCATGTAGGTATTGTATCTCCAGATAAGTGTACTGGATATTCCAATCTGCCTCAAATTCCACTTCTTGGACTGTTTAAATTTTGTGTACTTATAGCACAGTGCAAAACACAGAAGCAGTCTCTGGTCTTGATACAATATTTTGAAAGCTCATTTTGAAAGTTCCTGGATAATTAGGAAGTTATATGGCACTGAGTTTCAGCCTCATGTCCCAGCAAGTTAGCAGGTGCTGCTCTGAGATTTTGGCTTTTTTGGCCTTTGGGTGTGAAATAGACTATGAGCTGGATATTCACCCATGATGAACTGCTTGTTATTTGTGTCAGGCCACTCTCACAGAGAAATTAGTATGGTCCTGGCCAGTCCGTTTGCCATGTGTGCGTATTTTCAGAGCTGAAATGCTAGGTAAAAAAACCCAAACCAAACCAAATCCTGACATTTCTTCCCACAGGAGATAACATAGCCCTGCCTTGTTGGCAATAGAGGGTAAAAAGTCATGTGCATGATTTAATTGAGTAGAAGTTCAAAATTCTGTTGAATGATTTCAGTTCTCCCACCAGGTCTGAGGTCAGTATTAAAGGCAAGAGCCAGTACCTGTGAAGAGAACTGCTGCATGGGTGGGGGGCTTTCACAGCAAAGCATCACATTTGGCCTTTGTAAAGGCTGCTTTCTGCCCTTTCACACACGGTGTACGAGACCAACTTACTTGAAGTAGAGTGCCAGGTCAGTTGCTATAATGGCAATTTCCATCAGGTGAATCACATGCTCATGCTGTCTGCGGTTGAGGTTCTGACATATATTCAGTGACTGAAAAGGAAAGGAAAGGGCACTGAAAAATCCAAGCTCTGTGCTGCTATGAGTTCCTGGCGACCTCTCTTTCCCAAATACGTTCACTTTTTTTCCATTCAGTAGTTCAGCTTGCTCCTCTCAGGTGCAAGGGGTGTGAGCCCATTTACTGCATGTAGTACGATTTCCTCTTTAATCCACTGAACAGGGGTATGTTGTTACACAGTGTCTACACAAACTCCGTCCCCTGACTCTGGTGCAACTCTATTGTTAATGAAAAACTTCCCTAAAAGGAAATTATTCATGCCCTTATAATATAGTTCATTACTGACCTCCTCAGAGAGCAAGAATTTTCCGAATTCCAAGTGATGTCTCTCTAAAATAGAGGATCCATGAAGTTTAGCTAAAGGATTTTGAGATCTGTTTGAATAAAGGAAAAATTGAAGACATTAGTGCAGCACTTAAAAATGACAAGAGGTGTCTAATTTTGTATTTCATTTCTGTCACACGTGTAAGTTCAATTCTTTTTAAAAAGCTTATGAATAGAACTTTTTAACAGGTAATGACTTCAGTCTAATAAAAGACTCTCGTGGCATTGCTTGTAACTCTTTGGACACTGTGTAAAACAGTCCAACTACAAATTTCACTCCAAATATTGTTTATGATTGCAGTGTAATTACTCAGCTTAGTAAGTTTGTTTAATTCCTGAATAACTATATGTTGATATCTGATAATAGGAACAGAAAAACCTGCAATCCTTGGACTCCTTCTGAAAAACAAGGACACCTGCAATCCTTGGACACCTTGCTGAAATGCAAGACCCTCTTGTTTCAAAAACACAAACCAACTTCACTTAACATTTTTCCAAAGCTCCAGGAAATATAAGACGATATAGGCAGCAAGCACTGCTGAAGAGCTGTGATCTGACAACTTTAAGTGAGCAACAGAGCCTTGACTAGGTAATGAAATTATGCAATTGTTTGTCTGTAGCTAATGACTACCTATTGAGAGCAACATTCTCATTGGTGCTTTGCTTCTGTAGGTAGTGAGAGCAATGCCAAGCATGGTTCTTTCTCCATAGATACAGCAAAAATTAGTCATCTCATGTCCAGTATGCTTCTGTTGGCATCCTAAGTCTCCTGTAATGCTCAGAATACTGAGTGGCTGCTCTGCACTTGTTCCACACTGTAATGAAAATGTAGAGTTCTGCTTTAACCAAGGGAGGTTTGCTAGGAAGTAAAGAAAGCCCCAGTGAGCACCGCAAATTTTCCCCACTGGCCAGAGCATAAGCCCAAACACTGCAGCAATCTGAAAAGCAAGGTAATTTGTAAAAGAAGGGTGTCACCCTTGTGTATTAAACAGAGCTGTACTAGAGTTTGGTGTGATCGCAGCCTCCTTCCACTCCAAGCAGGAGCAATAGAAAATGATTTGAAGTGGTAAGAAAATGCTTACTTCATTTGGTAGAGGTTGTTAGTTCCTCTGTGGTCAATATCATGGCACAAAGCAGCAGTTACCATTGCAAGGGCTTCGAGGTCGGTGTAGTAACGCTTCAGTTTGCCAGTCTGGAGGGAAGAGAATTTATATGCCATGTGTTAACGCCTCTGACAGGAAAAGGGACTGAGCAGTGACTGCTCTGTTCTGGAGATGCCCTGGGACAGTCCAGGAGAACTGAAAATATTTGTGAACTGAAACACAGTACATGACTGATTTAGGTTAAAATAGGAAATCAGCTGGAAACAAAACATTTCAGACCCAGGCAGGGACATCTGTAGTGTTTGTGCGTTTAATGCACATATGCAGGGCTGGCTACCCACTGCTATAGAAGCCTTGGCCTTAGGATTCACCCAGGCTGTCAAAAGCAACCCTCCCAGTCACTGGACACAAAGTACTCTGTAAAAAGACTCTGTGTCTTTCTGGGCAATGTGGTTGTCAAGCTGAATCATCCAAACGATTGTCCAGGTGTGGTAGGCATAAGTCTGCTGCCAGATGTGTGGGTAGATGTGTGACCTTATGTGTGGAACCATCTTCATTGGTTCCTGGCTGGTCAATCCCTGGTGCAGAGCAGCAGTGTGACACCTGCTTTGTGACATCTGCTTTTTGAGGTACCTGTTGCCCTGAGGATCTGTGAGAAATTACGTGTGCCATGTTCACACCAGCAATAGACTTACACCTGTATCTGTTCTGGATGGAAATGGAAAGCATGAGTTTGTGTCCATCCCAGCCAACTGACTTCAGTCTGGCTCCTACTGTCCGAATCTACTGGAGGAGTGGAAATCCTGTAGTCTCTCTCCTCTGCTCTGCAGAAGGATTTAATCTGGAATCTATTCAACACTTTACACATCTGTATCTATGAGAATTAAAGCTTCCATTCATTGGCCAATACTGACCAAAGCTTTCTTCACATGTAATATAGTGACTGTCACTTCAGGCAAATGGGGACCTCGTTTAGCAGGACCTGTGCCAGGAGTGACAAACCTTTTTCCTACACCAGAATTCGAAGGGAGCCCTGCAAATTTCTCAGGTGTGACAGAAGACCTGCTGTAAATAAAGCTGTGCCACAGAATTTGTGGGGAGATGTTTCCTTACCATCAGGAGCGTGAACATGGTCTGTGCAACATTGAAGCCATGGCGCCAGTTGTGGTAAGTTATCTTCCGGTAACCTTTGCTGACAGAGTACACAAATCTTACCAGAACCTGCCAGTGGAGAAGAAGATGTTAGTGTGGGTGATGAAGCTGCTGCCTGTTCATCTTGCAACAAGGGTCATGTACAGAAATCATGGATGAGGTTCAAACCAGCTCTACAGATTTGGGCCCAGAAAGGCATCAGAAGCTGTAATATCATCAGGCTACCCTGACAATGGTGATAGAGTAAAGCCTAGTAGACAGCAAAAGTGGACACTAAAATATAGGTGTTCCCTAATGTCTCTCTCTCTTTTAAAATTTCTTTTTGTAAAAAAAAATAAAATCACAGAGATGCCCCTGGGGTAAACAAGAACCAGCACTGCCTAGAGGAAATGCTCACTGGGGCTTTCTTTACTTCCTAGCAAAATTATTGATTTTTTGTGTTTCTCCAGCTTGTCACTTCCAAGATTTGTCCCTTTGTCTCTTGATTTATCAATACTGATCTCTCTGTCTCTCTCTTCAAGAGATATGGATCCATAGATGTAGAGATGAATTATATTTATATCACTTAAAGAATTACAATATAGGGCATTAAATAGAAAACTGGGGTTTTGCCCTCTGCAGTCTACTTCTCCATGTGTACTCCCTCTTGTAGCTATGCAGGTTTTCTCATTAAAGAGCAAATTATTTATGAACGAGTATTCATTTCCTTAAATCTCAACTATTAAGAATCACTGCTTTTCACACCTCTTCCAGGGTTTAGTTGTTCCGGAGTAGATATTTTGAACGGCTTTGACACTGACGTTCCGCGTTTAAAAAGCAGAGAGGTAATCCCTTCCCGGCACCCCCGCCCCTCCATATCGCCCTCCTGCCTTTCCAGGGTGAAAACCCTTCCTGCAGTTACCCCTAAATCCCACCAGATGGAAATCGACTTCACATGATGTGCGCAGAAATCCCTTCGGGAGCCGCAGAGCTGCTGGAATGCCAGTTTCGCAATTCCTGCAGGGGTTTGAATTGCGAAAGTGGCGCGTTGGCGGCTCAGGGCCTGTGGGGTCCTTGTTCCCACAGGGTCGCGCCGTTCCTGTCGACAGGCGGAATGTCGACAGGCGGCCGAATGAGGGCACAAGCATGTTTGCGTGGAGATGAGGAACAGGGGGACTTGCCGGAGTGGGTTTCAGCGTATCTTGGCCGAAGGCTGCAGGGTACATACTCCGGCAGAGCAAACAGGCTCACAGGCAGGCACTCCCCACGTCGCTCCTGGGAGCTGCGTGCGCGCCCCGCGGCTGTGAGGGGCGCCGGCTACAGAACGCGCCGGCAACATTTTGCTGGGTCTACCGCTCACTTTGCTGGGTCTACCGCTCACCCAGAGACCTCATAGCAGCCCCACGCCTGCGGCAGGCAGTGGTAGCAGGAGAGAGCAGAAGAGGCCAACTTGATGCACCGATCCCGCACGAGAGACTGTTCCCTGCGCTCCGCCGGGGGAGAGGGCTCAGGACACACTCAGGACACCCTCCCTGCCAGCCCCCCTGAACCCAGTCCTGTGAGGGTTCTGTGAGCTGTGCTGGGCATGCACTGGGCACCTCCGTGCCAGCCTCAGCATGGACAAGTCTGCTGTACATCCCAGTCGGGAGATCCTAGCTTTTGCCAGCTCATACCTCCTGCGGGATCTGGAACTTTTTCACCACACCAAGCTCGTAGTACATCTGGATGCCGCATTTCACCAGCTCTAGCTCAGTGCAGTCAAAATCGGAGAACCTGAACTCATAGATTTCGAACTTAGTGGGTCCCGGGAGTTCTTCTTTCTGTAAGAGAGGTGGGCGGGTTTATTGCTGTGCCACTTATGTCATTCCTAAGCTTTGCTAAATAAAAATGTATCAGTCTGACGCTGCTTTTCTTTTAGAATATAGCACGTAAATAGACTGAAATGAAGCTTTTTATGATAACCCCAATAGTGGAGGAGGATGGAGGGCAGTTTTGTGCAGGAAATATTGTTTGTTTCCTCTTAAGCATTTGATTTGATATGGTTTGGAGACTCAAAATGTGGAAGACTTACAGCCCTCCTTAATTGCTCTGAAATGCATGACAGGCCAGGGTGGCTGATGTGTTTCCAGGTGGACTTTGAACCCCTTGAGATAAAGAGGCAGCAAGCAGGGACTCCCCAGGAGCCATGGGACGCAATTGCTGACACATACTAATGATAATCTCAAACTCAGGCAGCAAAGGAGGGCAGGGCATGCTTTGCCTTCACCCTTCACCAGGTAACAGCATGCCAACACCGGGAACTCTTCCTTACATCTTTGCAGGCAATATTTGAATTCCAGGGCTGTTCTTACCAGAATGCTTGCCAGCTCCTCTTCGTCACACTCACTTGGCTCCTTCCCCAGCTTTTCTCGTGTTGGCTGCAAAAAGCATGGGTGTATTAAGGAGACAACTGAACCTCACTGGACTTTGCACTGGGCAGCTTCGGGGAAATCTAGGGCAGCTCTCATATGCATATTATGCTTCCTTCCTGGATCTTACTTCAATTCCTTGTCTTTCAACACATCTTTCCTAGTAGTATTCTCACTCTCCTTGGTTTTGTTTTGTGTTTCCCTCACTTGCAAATGTCCCCCTAGAGCCAGTATTGCAGCTGGGTCCTCTAACTTCACATCCTCAGCACTAAGGAGGTTTTGAGGAATAAATCAGTTTCTGCTCCACTCCTACAGCCCTGCCCTGAGTAGCACCTCCAAGGCTGGCTTTGCTGAGGAAGTTAGAAAGAATATAGTGGCACAGTGTGCCAAGGTGGAGGGCAGACCACACAACCAAAAGAAAGACTCATTCTGCCCCTGTGCAGTTACTAGGGCCCAGGTGCTGCTGCCACGTCATGGTAGCAGGAAGGATCTCTGTGGAGTGGGAGACCCGTGTCTGTGCCATAAGTCGTGGGCCAGGCCAGTACACTTGTGTGTGAGCTTCATATCACGAGGCATTACCAGAATTTCCTGGATTTCATCCTTGTCACATTTCACGTGGTAGAGCACCATGTCCTGGGCAATGTCCTTACGGTTCTCCAACTTGTTCATCTTATCATATGTGTCTGTGTTGAGTACAGACCAACCCAGGAACTGTGTCAAGGACTTGGTAAGGGGAAGAGAAGAAAACATTGAAATAGCCATAACATCTGTTTCTCAAAGACACAGAATTTTAAAATTTCTTTAAATATTTATGATATCTTTTTAAAGAAACACAAGCACAACTTTGGCCAAAATTCTAGCAATGAGCAACCACATCTTTGCTCCCAACTGTGACTTGCTCCTCAGCAAAGCAGCTCCCCTGCTGTTGAATCTGCTCGGGCCTTGAGAGCATCCATGCTGTGGAGGTTGAAGGACCCTCTGTCCAGTTCAGGGTACAGAAAACTATTTCTGTGTTGCTGCAGGTGTCTCCACGCCTGTGGAATGTTTCTGTCACAACGGTGGCAGCAAGTCAGGAGTTCTCACCTCAAAGAAGAGCAAGGTGGTCTCATCACCTTTCACATGTATTTACTCACATCCTGTGTTTGCTTTCAACTTATTTGCTGTCCAGTGGCCAATTCAAACAATTTTTTTCCCATAGTCTTTTTGTTTGATAAGAAAAGTCTGTTTCAGGAAGTGTCCTGATTGATAAGAGGTGCCAAGAGCTAAATACTTATATTTCATTGATACTGGCATAGGAGCATTTCTAAGGAGCAAGGGCTTTAATCACAGCCACTGTTGGTAGCTTTAATAGCTGGCCTCCCTTTTTATCCTAGCTACATAGATAATTTCTGTGCAATTTTTTGAGGGACTTGCCCAGCCAGTGAGAGCCAGCTGTCAGGTATGTGAACACAGGTCAGAACAGTTGTTTTGGGACACAGTAGCTGCTCATGGCTAGGTGGGCAATCCAAGAATGCTGAAAAAAATCACAAGAACATAGCTGGGTTTCACATACCAAACTCCCCCAGTATTTCAAACAGTTGCTTTGAAAATTTTCAAGCTGATGTATAACACCTCTAAGCAACAAAGATACCCACTTAGCTGCAAAACACTTGGGATGCTTTGCAGGTGTACATGGAACAACAGTGACCTCTTCAACTATATGAATTTCTTCCAGCAATAAACTATACCTCCATGAGGGTTTCATCCTGTTCATCAAATGGCTTCCCATCTTTTCTGTTATAAAATGTGACAACACCGACAATTTCTTCCCTTTTATTCACTATAGGCATGGAGAGAACATTTTTGATAGTCCATCCTGATTCATCTAGAGGACCTTCCTTGAAGCAACAGCAAGCAGAAAGACATCATGTACTTAATATGTTTTCTAAATACAGGAGCATTCCAGTTTTACATTCAGACTACAGGCAAAAGAAGTACTTCTATGCCTAATATTGACTCTACATTGCATTTCTGCAAAAAAAAAAAAAAANAAAAAAAAAAAAAAAAAAAAAAAAAAAAAAAAAAAAAGTTGAATCCTTGATTGAACTGGAAGTTTTCACGATACCTGAAAGTTAAACATCTCATCTGCAGCAGCATTCATAATGTTGCAAATCTAGGGGATCACACAGAAGAAAAAGTATTACAATATGGGCAATGAGTTAACTGCCAAAACAAAGGACTGAATTGCTGAGAAAGCAGCACGAGTATTTTTCATCTCAGAAAGACTTGAGGAATCCCAGGTTAAGTACTTACAAATCCACTTTCAGCCACATAGGCTGGCAGTCCAGTAACTAGTGCCCAGTGATCCGGGGTAGGATTTCTAACAAAAGAAAAATGTATAAGGGAAATTAAAGGTATATGTTTACTGAAAAAAGATGATGGAACAGAAGTGTATTCAGCTGATTGTATAATCCAGGTTTAGACCTGGAACCCACAGTCCATAAACGATCCTGTTCCTTTAAAGGGATCCATGTGCACAAGCAAAATTTTCCACGTAAGTAAATACTTTCCCTTCACAGATTTGAAACAATAAGTGATAAAATATCAGTTTGCTGAGACTTCATAAAAAGTCATTCCTAGGAATGAAGGCCATGTTTCAGACCTTCAACACAGAGAAAGATAAAAGGAGATTCCTGGCCAAGGATGTCTGCCAGCCTGAACTTTGAACACTGCAGCACCCAAGAAATGGGGGCCTTTTTTGCCGCACATACATGAATGTAAAGCAGTGTTACCAGTACTGGGGGAAACCTCTCTTGTGTCAGATTTGCCTAAGCTGCCCAAGTCTCCTCTGAAAAATTCAGTGGCAAGAAGAGAGGACAGTTCTTAGAAAGATGGCATCCCAATGTGTCAGGACGGGAGAACAGGCCAGAGGTAGCCTTAAAATGGGGTCAGTGATAGAGGGATTGGAGAGAAACAAGTAAACCTCAGCACAAGGGCATCCTGGGTGAGGCTCACTCACTGACACAGGGAAGGCATGGAGGAGAGTGATGCCTCTGCCTGGCAAGGAGAGCGGAAAACTGCAGGCAATCAAGGCAGCTCACTTCTGCATCTAAAAAGAATCACTAGCTGCAGTGAATTTTTGAGCCTGGCTTCCAAGTCGGGATCCTAATGCCCTTGAGAGTTTCTTTATCCTGCAGAAATGTGAGTTGAAGCACCAACTTACATTCTGACTCTGGATCCTGTATCGGTCCTTTACATTTCTCCACATGGATGTCTTTAAAACATGGAGAACCTTGTTTTTAGCTACACCCTCTGTGAGTACATAGCATTCATGGACTGGGCACTTACGGGATGACTTTAATGTCTTCTTTTCCATGTAATATATAATCAATGACCTTGTAAAAGACTATTTCCTACAAATAAAAAAAAAAAAA